>VMDR010000537.1:0-212992 GCA_007922815.1 Macrotus californicus
GCCCGGGAGCTCCAGCGCTGGGAACCCGGGCCCGGGACCTCCGCCCGCCAGTCCACGCGGCCGCCACGCCCCCTCCCCACAGGCCGCCCGTGCCGTCAGCTCTCGGCCGGGAGGTGGCCTCACCTCTCGCGGGCCGTGGGGGGGAGGGCGTCCCCGTCTCCGCCTGCCGCCTGGGCCCACGGCCGCTCGGCTGCGGCTCGGCCCCGACGGCCAGCGGTGGCGCGCTTCTGGGGGCGGGCTCTTCTCAGTGGGGGTTTACCCAGGGCCCAGGGCAGGGGAGCAGGGGGGACTGGGGAGGGGAAAGGGGCTCGGGAAGGAGGGGGACAGGGGAGAAAAGGGGGGAACCAAACCCGGAAAGGGAGAAAAGGGGGGAGGGGGGAAAATCAGAAGGGAAGAAAGGCCCAGAGTCCGCCCCCCCGCTGTGGCCTGCGCGCTACGTCACCACGTCCGGCGTAATCGTCACCGCGTCTTGCGCCCCTCGCGTCCGTGCTTCCCATGTGCCTCTCCACGTCTGCAGACGCCCCCTATCTGTTCACCCACCTACCCGGGTCGCACACGCGAGCATACTTGTTGACTCATTTACTTGCTCCCTCCACGTTACCTGTGTCTCAAGCTATCGATCCACATCCACTGAAATCCTTAGTTCACCTTAAACCCATCAAGGTTATCAGATTCACCCTAGATTTAAACGTAATACTAATAGCCAAAGTAATTTAAATTTAAAGCACTTTCAAAACAGCCTTTGACTTAGGACAGCAACTCCTGCGCCCAAAAGGGCATGTTTGCAATAAATATGTGTAATATAAATGGATGAAGTAGGTAAATGCAGTAGGTAAATGTTCATTTTTTCCAGGTGTAATAACTTAATTCTAAATAAAGCAGGTTGAAGTCCATCCTATTAAAATCGCCTATCACCACCCCCTAAAATACAGTTCTTTTTCTTGAGTCATCTTAAATTTGCAAACTCCCCCATTTTGTCTCTCCTAGGGAGAATCAATTTATCTGTTATTGGTTACTGGTATTTGGATGATTTACCAACCTCAAAGAAGCATTGTAGTCTTACAATGGTAGAATTCGACCATTAAATATTTACTATGAGACAAGAACTGCAGTAGGTAAAAAATAATTATAATAGCACAATGCAAGTGCTGTTAACAGAAAGTGTTCAATGTGCTATAGAAACACAACAAGGAGCAATTAGTTCTTAGATGTAAGGAAGACTGAGTAAGCTACAGGTGAAATTTCAGCTAACCTTGAAGAATGTAAGTGGGAGTTCATCAGAGAGGCAAGAATGGAGGTAAGTCATAAAGGTATAAAATTCTTTTTTCCTTCAAGGATCATCAAAGTCCAAGTTTTTAAGTTGGAGGCAGAGGGCAGTGATGGCGGAGAGAATATGTAGCATTCTACATCTATTTTTCAATTTAATCCTGAAAACAATAGGTACTATTGTTATACCCAGTGTATAGGTATATAAACTAAGGAAACCTGAGGCACCTAAATCCCAGATTTTGAATTGAGAGAGTTTATCTTCAGACCCTGCTCTTCAATCACTACATTATCAGAAATATAACTTCAAAGGGCAGGTTGCAACCTGTGTGTCATGATAGAGTGAGGCAGTTGGGTGTTTCTGAGACAAATGCAGTAACTGAAGAACAGCTAAGGCAAAAACATGAGGCATCCACCCCTAAAAGAAGCCCTCCTCTGCTTCTCCCCCTTTTGCTTACCACTCATTCTCCAACTATTTGCCAGAGAGTAGCTGAAGTCAGCCTAGGATTTTAGGGAGTCTGGGAACTACATATTGTATTGTAGTTAAGACATGGAACAAATAACAGTATAACTACCTCCCCCAAACTTGAGATCAGGTTATCATCCAAGAATGAAATTAGGAACATGAAAATGTTAGAGATAAGATTAGTCCCTGTAGGCTTGGGTGAGGAGAGTGGAGGGTTAATGCTAATGGGTACAGGGTTTCTTTCTGGGGTAATAAAAATGTTCTTAACTTAGATAGTGGTGATGGTTACAAAACTCTGAATGTACTAAAAACCATCAAATTGTATACTCTAAATGGTGAATTTTATGTTATGTGAATTATACCTTGACAAACTGTTATTTTTAAATAAATAAATTTATACTAGAGGCTAAATAATAAATCTACATCTATCATGTCCCTTAAATTTTTTTTTTAAAAATCAGGACCTATAGAAGATAGTTAAGAAAATGTGACACACAAAAATTCAATCAAGGTGATTTGAATATAACTGCTGAGAAGCAGCCTGCATTGTGTCATTTGTACATTAAAAAAATATAGCTCTCTCTCCCTCACCCTCTCACCCTCATCCTATCACCCCACGCCCACCCCACCCCCACCTTCTCCCAGGCACATACCTTTGTGTCCTCCCTCCTGAGCTCAAATAAATATTTATTTATTTATTTATTTATTTATTTATTTATTTATTTATTTTTTACCCTGGCTGGTGTGGCTCAGTGGGTTGAGCATCATCCTGCAAACCAAAAGGCTACAGATTCGATTCCCAGCCAGAGCACATGCCTAGGTTTCGGTCTCAGTCCCAGTTAGGGTACATACAAGAGGCAACCGATCAATGTTTCTCTCACACTGATGTTTCTCTCCCTTTCTCTCTCCGTTCCTTCCCCTCCCTCTAAAATCAATAAGCTTGTCCTCCAGTGAGGATATATATATATATATATGTATATATTAATATATGTTATATTTATTAATATGTTTATATAATATACAAACATATATTATTAATTTATTATTGATATAATTTGTATATTGTATTAATATATTATAATACATTAATATATAGTTGTTGATATTATGAGTATATTAATGTTTCTCTCTAAATATACTATATATTTATATAGATATATTTCTATTATATATTATACATGCATATGTGTATATATACATATATAGTTTTAAGCACCTATATTATAGATCAGGAGCTATGTACAATGCTAGGAATGTAACGGTAAGCAGCAGAGATGACTTACTGAGTACACTACAGATGGTGATTGGGAACATAGATCTAGGAAAGGGAAGTCCAGGATAGATATTGGCAGAATTTCTTCAGCACATTTAGAGGTGAGGCTACTCTGGCCCACAAACCTGTGCAGCAGGAATAATAATAAACTTTTATTAATCACTTACTATGTGCCAGCCACTGTCAGTGCCTTACAAAATTATTTAAATCTCAAATCTCTGAGATAATCATTATAGATCTATAATCCCATATTCAAAAACCATAGGGCCAGACATGTGTCAGAATTCAGAAAATTTCAAGTTTTAGGAAGGTATAATGGTATATATACAATGTATATTATAGATACCTCCAGGGGGTAGCATCTCATAAATGAATAATATTCTTGAAATAAAAATATGTACCAATAGTCTCAGCATAATTTTTTTATTTTTTAGCATGATTTTTTAAAAGGCCATAAATCACTTCTGTTCAGGTCATGTTTAACCACCATACGAGTTACAAAAAAAAAAAAAAGTGGGTTTTTTGGGGATTTTGGAATCATGGGTAATAATTTTACCCATTTCTCTGATGAAGAAACTAAAACAAGAAAAGTCAAGTAACTTGTCAAGAGTCACTCAACTTATAAAAGGAAAAGGCAGAATTTAACCAACATCATCAGCTTAAAAACCTATGCTCCTAACTCTACCTGCCACTCCTGCCAGGTAAATCCCCCTTGTGGATCCGAAAGCCTTTCCCTGAAGATCTTCTACTCAGTACCTTTGAGAGAGAAAGGCAGGACTTCTGAGAAAGCGCAAAGTGTATTTTCCTAAACAGAAGAAACCCCAGAGTAAATCTAGCTCTCAAGCCCCTTCCCCACCTTCAGACGTTCCTCTGAGTGCACAGAAGACCTAGTTAGAACACTTCCCCTCCTCTCCCAACCCTTCAGCCTGGATGTTTTTGAGCCCCCCTGGGCAAAACCCAACAAGGGCTAAGAAGAGTTTGGGTTGGAATGGGGTAGGAAGGGTGAGAAGTACCAGGTGAAGGAAAAGAAAACTCTCAAACTCTCAGTTACCTGCATGACAGTGGCCTAAAGTGCCTGTCAATGACCCCCTCTTGTTTGAAAGTCATTCTTTAATACTCTATCCTGAAACCTCTGATGTCTCCCTTTCCCCATGAAGCTTCCCAGCAATGCTGTTGATCTGAAGAGGAATTTCATCTCTAACCTTTGTCCCCAGGCCTGTCCGCTCACATGGGCAACCCAGCATCTCCCAGCATTGGCCCAGGAACACTTCTTTCCCCAAACAAACCAACGACCTTCCCTAACATCCCCCACTCTGTACTTTCACTGATTACACGTTGGTGGCTTCTGCCAAGTTCTACCTGTAACTGGCTTCCTCTCTCAGGTCAGATGTTTGGCTGCTCTATCCTCTGCAACAGGAGGCATGCCAACTGGACACACTCTCCTTCCTGGGCCTCTGGTGGCCAGCACGGAGCCCTGAACACAGCTGTTGAGACCCTGAGCCCGGGGTTTGTGGCTCTGTTTCAACTGTGTTACTCAAGGCGGGCCTACCCCAAAAATGGTCTCCTCATTGCTCCTGGCCTTCCTATTCCTGGCTGTGGCCACAGTGGCCACTCCCAGAGCTGACAGTCAGTGTCTGGCATGTGGGAAGCATGCTTTGGACCTGGAGAGCCAGCGGAAGCTGCTTCTCCACCTGGCCAAGAAAAGCATCTTGGACAAGCTGCACCTCAGCCAGCGCCCAACACTGAGCCGGCCAGTGTCCAGAGCTGCTCTGAGGACAGTGCTGCAGCACCTCCATGGGCCCCCACAGGGGAAACTTCCAGAGGCTGACAGGGGACAGGAATATGAGATCATCAGCTTTGCTGAGACAGGTGGGTTCCTGATCTGCAGATCTTCCTCAAAACCTGACCTATCAAGGAAAGGAACAGTGTCTTCCCCAACCTAACCCCTGATTTTCTCCCCTAAACCATCCAAACTCGTTCCTCCCAGGGCCTGTAATCTCCTAATCTAGAGCTCTCACCCCCCTGCCCAGTCTCTCTGTTGTACTTAAGCCATGACCAATGGGCAGCTGGAAAGTGGGTAAATTTCACTTCTTTTGAGACTCTCTGCATCCATTGCCTTTAGCTCATCTCTCTAAAGACCTCACAAACTTCCGCAGGCTGTGGTGTGCCCATCCACTCCCTGGGCCTGGACCCAGAAACTGTAAGCTGGGGAGTCTGTCTTTCCTCTGGCACAGGATCCAGCCTCTCTGCCCTCTCCATCTCCCCTTCCCCAGATGCCTCATTTGGGTAAAACGGCAAAAGGAAAAATACCAGGACTATAATACCTCTCCACCCCACCCCTGCCCTCTTGCCTTGATACCTCAGTTACCCACATCTGAACAGGATCAAAATGGGACATAGAAAGGTAGAGAGAAGACAGAAGAGAAGAGAGAGTTACTTCCATAGAGGGGAGAGAAGTTGGAGAATTTAGTGGGCAGATGGAGGGAAAAATCAAGAATTTGGAGACAGTACCCTAAAAACAGAACACAGAGTGATCTATCTGGCCTCTGAGCTTTCTACAAGTGCTTTCTTAGGTCTGGAAGGCCTTCCCATTCCTGGCCCTTTTTCCCTGGTCAGCACTTCAAGACCCAGCACCCCTATCCTAAAAAAAACCCAACCTGACCTGAGGGTGGGGTACTCCCTCCTTGGTGGCCCCCACACTCTTATCTTGAACCTGAACTCTCTGTGTGAAATTGCCTGCTTCCAGGTTTTCTATAAAGCCTGTCTTCCAATAGGGTATCAACCCCTTGAGATCAGGAACTATCATTTATTCCTCATGTTATCACCAGAGGCTAGTGCATAGTAGAAATAACTTATACAATGTTTACTGTACTGTGTTCTAAGCCTTTTACATATACTAACTCCCTGAGATCCTCACAACAGCTCAATGAGGCAAGTACTATTGTTATCCCCATTTTAGAGGTGATGAAACTGAGGCAAAAAGGTTGAGTAACTTGCCCAAGGTCACATGATTGGTAAGTGGTGCAGCCAGCCATGGCTCTGGAATCCACGGGCTTGAGCACTATACCACTCTGCCTCTCCCAAACATGGTAGATACCCAATAAACATTGGTTGTGTTAAACAGTCAAATCACAGTGTGGGTCAGCTTGACCACAGTTTAGAGTCCCTAGTCATGGATAAGAACTTATTCTAGTTCAAAATGTGTTTCTGCTCACGATTAAGAGTACAACTCTAGAGCCAGAGAGCCTGGGCTCAAATTCTTGCTCAGACACTTACTACTGCATGACTTGGGTTGTTAATAGTTTTCTCCTGTGTAAAATTGGGATAATTAGAGGACTGTTGAGATAATTAAATGAGTTAATACAGGTAATATACTTAGAAGGCTAAGGTGGGAGGAAACAGGAAATAGAAAACTCAGCTCCTGCCCTTGAGGGGTTTTGCTGCTGCTGCTGCTGCTGCTGCTGCTGCTGCTGCTAAAAATAAATGAATTTGGAATATAAGGCAGAATGAAATAAATGTTACATGGGGTCACAAGAGCTTGCTGGGCCAGGAGTAACTCATTGGGACCTGGTAAGGCAAGGAAGCCTTTCAGAAGTATATTGCAACTGGGCTGCCATTGTAGACTAAGTTGACTTCAATGGGTAGAGAATGGTAAGTGACATCTTCAACGGAGGGAAAAACATGGTTAAAAGTCTGAAGGAGTAGAGCGTGTTTGGAGTTGAAAAGTAGTTTGGAGTGTCTTAGCGCTGGTGGACAGATGGCCATGAACCATGCGTGAGTCCCTTGAACACTGAAATCCTGGCTGGTTTGATTTTTTTTTCACCTTTGAATCCCTGACACTTAACCTAGTTCCTGGCACATTGCGACAATAATGATGGTTACCAGATATTAAGCATACCTGGCTCATGAGCTCATATAATTCTCACAACCACACTATAAAGTAGACTTTGGTATTCCCATCTTTTGAATGCAAAAACTAAGATTCAAAAAAGATCATTTACATGGCCAAGGTCATACAGCTTGCAAGGGACAGAATTCAAACAATTCTCTCCAACTTCAAAGTCTGTATACTCTCCACATATTTGCTAATCAATGAATGACTACACTGTTCAGGCCAGAGGAGGCCTGATGAGATAAGGTTTGAAGGTGAGAATGACTGATGCCTGGATTTCACCTTTCACATTTAATTATTTTAGCTTGACGTTTTCATTCCAATTTAAGTTATCTACACCATAATGTGAAAAAAGGACCTGAAAATTGTTCTTGCCGGAGGTGTGAAGAGAGAGAGTTTGTGGCTCTGGGGAAACGAGGATAGGGGCCTTCAGTGGCTGTCCTGGAACTGGCTCATACTGGCTCATGAGGGCTGACGGTAAATATGTCCCAACTCTGCATCCAGTGACATCACATTGATAGTTTGAAATCAGTCATGGTAAAAGAATTTATACCACAGAAATTGGCAGATACCATAAATCGGGTATTTTTCCCCTCTAGAATCCAATTGTTAAATATTGACCAGCATACCATTCATTGCCTGTGACCTAAAAATACAAGTTAACTGCCTCCCACATACCCAATATAAAATGCTGAGACAGGAACAGGATAACTGTAATGGATACTCCTGTTCAAAATGGGAGATGGGGAAGTGGGAGACACAGAGCAGTCACTGATTCATGAAAATTCTGATCTAGCCAGGTATATATCTCAATCTATCCTGAATCCAGAATTCCCTTGGTTAGGGCCTGCTTCTTCTCCCTGGCAGGTTTTTCCTCTCCTGTCAAGGACAGCCCACCACTGCTCTCCTTGGCTTCTAGAGCCACTCTCTCAGCCCTTGGCTCCACTCTCTGCAATGTCTTTCCTTTTAAATAAGCAATGACCTGTGTTTGTGGCTGAGTAGTTTTCTCAGCCTTCTTCCTGCCCAAAGAAGTTGGGGGCCCAGAGGCCTCTTTTCATTCTGAATTGTCTCTGCCCCTTTAGTCTAAACTGGTACTACTTTTACTGTTAAAATTCTCTTTAAAACTCTATGGACTTTTCTTGGAACTTCCAGCCAAGATGGAGGTGTAGGTCAGACAAACAACAAATTTAAAAACAAAAAACAAGCAGAAGACAGAAAAACAAACTGTATGGAAGTCTGACAACCAAGGAGTTAAAGAAGAAACATTCACCCAGACCGGTAGGAGGGGCAGAGATGGGCAGCTGGGCGGAGAGGACTTGTGGCAAGGCGGCGGCTGGAGGACTGGGTTGGGCAAGGCTGCAGCTGGTAGACCAGGCAAGGCGGTGGCTGGCAGGCAAGGCAGCAGATTGCAGACTGGGTGGTCCCACTTTTACATGCAGATAAACCGGGAGGAATAACTAGGGAGCAAGACAGACCACACAAACCAGGGTCTCGGTGCAGAGAAATAAAGCCTCAAACCTCTGATTGAAAACACCTGTGGGGGTTGACACTCCCAACCTCCCAAGAGAGTTCATTGGAGAGACCCACAGAGTACTAGAATGTCCACAAACCCACCCACCCGGGAATCAGCACCAGAAGGACCCAATTTGCTTGTGAGTAGCGGGGGAAGTGACTGAAAACAGGCAAAGAGTGGAGGAAGTGGCATTTTCCCCTCTCAGACCTCTCCCCCACAAACAGCGTTACAACATAGCGATGTGGGTTGCCCCACCCAGATGAACACCTAAGGCTCCGCCCCTTAACACGTAACAGGCACGCCAAGACAAAAAAAAAAAAAATAGCCCAAGTGAAAGAACAGATCAAAGCTCCAGAAAAAACACAACTAAGTGACGAAGAGACAGCCAACCTATCAGATGCAGAGTTCAAAACACTGGTAATCAGGATGCTCAAAGAATTAGTTGAATATAGTCGCAAATTAGATGAAAAAAATGAAGGTTATGCTAAGTGAAATAAAGGAAAATGTACAGGGAATCAACAGTGACAGGAAGGAAACCGGGACTCAAATCAACAGTTTGGACCAGAAGAAAGAAAAAAACATTTAGCCAGAACACAGTGAAGAAACAAGAATTCAAAAAAATGAGGAGAAGCTTAGGAACCTCCAGGACAACTTTAAACGTTCCAACATCTGAATCATAGGGGTGCCAGAAGAACAAGAGCAAGAAATTGAAAACTTATTTTAAAAAATAATGAAGGAGAACTTCCCCAATCTGGCAAAGGAAATAGACTTCCAGGAAGTCTAGGAAGCTCAGAGAGTCCCAAACAAGTTGGACCCAAGGAGGAACACACCTCAGCACATCATAATTACATTACCCAAGATGAAAGATAAGGAGGGAATTTTAAAAGCCGAAAGAGAAAAGGAGACAGTTATCTACAAAGGAGTGCCCATAAGACTGTCAGCTGATTTCTCAAAAGAAACCTTGCAGTCAAGAAGGGTCTGGAAAGGAGTATTAGAAGTCATGAAAGGCAAGGACCTACATCCAAGAGTACTCTATTCAGCAAAGCTGTCATTTAGAATGGAAGGGCAGATAAAGTGCTTCCCAGCTAAGGTCAAGTTCAAGAAGTTCATCATCACCAAACCCTTGTTATATGAAAGTTAAAGGGACTTATCTAAGAAAAAGAAGATAAAAAATATAAACAGTAAAATGACAACAAACAGTTATTAACAACCACACCTAAAACAAAAACAAAAACAAACTAAGCAGACAACTAGAACAGGAACAGAATCACAGAAATGGAGATCACATGGAGGGTTATCAGCAGGGGAGTGGGTGGGGAGAGAGGGGGAAAAGGTACAGGGAATAAGTAACATAAATGGTAGGTAGAAGATAGACATGGGGAGGTTAAGAATAGTAAAGGAAATGTAGAAGCCAAAGAACCTACATGAATGACCCATGGACATGAATTAAAGGGGGGTAGTGTGGGTGGGAGGGGGTGCACAGGGCAGAAGGGAATAAAGGGGGATATGGGACAACTGTAATAGCATAATCAATAAAATATATTTTTAAAAAACTGTATGGACCTTCTTATATAAATTATAGTCTACTTGATTAGACAAAAAGTACTCCACTCTGTCAAGATAGACCTCTACTTAGGTTCCAAGACAGGGTGTGTGGGACACAACTCTTAAGATTCTTAGAAGCCCTTTTGTCTAGTTGAGTGGGTCTATAGAACATCATCTTGGGTTTTAGACCTTAACAAAGATGTTAGGTCTTAGTAAAGTGTCTTATGGCTTACCCTTTATTTGTTTTGATCTTCACACCAAGACCATGTTTTACTGGCAGTGCCCTGGATTTGATTTTTGCCCCTAGACCATTTCTTACTTGAAGAACCTTTTGCCAGACAGACAAGGAATGAAAAAATATTTTATTGTTCAATCTCACAAGTCTTGTTTGAAATATTGCATCTAAATTCTGCTTGAAAATTAAACAGTTCTTATAATAAGGCAGCTAAAATAAGCCAAATGACACTTTCTGCATTCTGCCTGGAAATATCTTCAGCTAAATTCACAACTTTGTTAGATATCATTTCTAGCTTCCAAGTTACCACAGCCGATAGCCAGTACATAGCACAGTTCCCCCTTCTCTGGCTTCCAAAAGCAATTTCCTGGGTGCTCTTCTTGCCTTGACTAACAGTCTCCTCACCATCCTTATAACCTCTGCCTGCCACCCAGTCCCAAAGCCAATGCTTCATATTTTAGGTCTTTATTATGGAACACCTTACTTCTAATACTAGTTTCTGTTTTAGTTATCCATTAATATAACAAACCAGCCCAAATATAGAGGCTTAAAAGAAAAAACTCAACATTTCTCATGATATTGTGGTTTGACTGGGCTTATCTGGATGGTTCCACTCCATGTGGTCTAGCCAGGGTTGCTCATGTATCTGCATGCAGCCAGGAGCTCAGATGGGGCCAGAACATCTAGGATGGTCTCTGATCCTCCAAAGTCTCCACATGGCTTCTCATCACTCAGTAGTCTCTTCCAAGTTTCTCTGAAGCATGGTTGTTGGCTTCCAAAATGTTGAAGTCTCAGTGTGTAAGTACTTATCAAGCTTCTGCTTGCACTGTGTTTGCCTATGTCTCATTGGCCAAATCAAGTCACATGGCCAAGCCCAGAGTTAATATGAGAAGAAATTGCACGAAGCCATGAATACTGGGAGCTGTTGTTCATTGGGAAACAACAATGTAATAGTCTACCACAACCCCTGCGATCATGTGTCTGCCTGCCATAACTAGGGCGACTTAAGAGGTCCTAATAGTAAGGTGCTTAGTGACCTAGCAAGAAAAGATTAGTTGGGCCAATCAGACTCTTCTAGGACTTTGGAACACTGGAAGATCAGCTCACTTAGCTAGGAGGAGGTGAGTAAAAGGTTCTGTAGATTCAGGACCTGGGGCCACCTTTTTGCGAGAGGCAGAAGCATATCGACAAAGAGACGAGAATGGAGTAAACTTACACAGAGACTGAGATGAGATAGATCATGTCGGCTCCGAGAGCTGTCAAGAGCAGCTTTATTCTTGACTTGCCAAGTCACGTGAAGCTTAGTTGAACTTTATTTTCTGCCCTTTTATATTCATGAAAGTTCAGTGGCATTCCCACAAAAAAACACTCTTTACTTGATAAAGGAAGAAAAACTGCCAGCTGAGACCAGATCATAACGGGAATAAGACTGCTTCCTGAAAGATTCTGGACTTTATTCACCAATAAGGTTTTTGAGATGATGAATTTCATAATCTAGCCAAGTTTTTGGAAAATAACTGTGATGTCCATGTAAAATAAGAATGAAAGAAATGAACAATCATTCATTCAAAAAAATTTTATTGAGTATAGACTAGGTGCTTAGTACTAAATGACCCAGGCCATGGCGAACCATACAAGCAGAATCTCTACCTTCATCGAGTTTATATTCTAGCTGGTTTGGGGCGGGGGAAGTGAGGAGGGAAGGAGAGGCACACAGTAAACAAATGAAAAACCAAGATGATTACAGAGAGTGACAGTGGCTACAAATGTAATTAAACAAGAATGATGTTTTAGAGAGATGGGGGTAGAACTGAGGGCTGCTTCAGAGAGGTTAGTCAGTGAGGCCTCCCTGGAAAGAAGGCATTTGAGGTGAATGCCAAAAAGGAGCCAGGCATTCAAAGGTCTTAGAAAGACATTCCAGGCAGGGGATATAGCAAGTTCAAAGGCTATGAAGGGGGTCCATGTTTGGTGAGTTCAAGAAACAGAAAAAAAGCCAGTATGGATTAAATATAGTCACAAAATGTCACAATGTCTAATCACATAAGTTTTCTATGTTAAGGGATTGCTATTGTATTCAAATAGCACATGAGAAGACTTTGAAAGATTTAAACTGATGAGGTTAAGCTGACCATATTTATGTAATAAAAAGATCATTCTGGCTGATATATGGAGAATGGTTTGGAGGTCAAGAGTAAACCACTTAGGAAGCTGTTAGCATAGTTCAAGAAAAGGATGATTGTGGGTTGAACTAACGTAGTGATTTTCAACCGGTATGCTACAAAAATTTATAAAACATGCAACATCTGACTATTTAGTCAGGAACACTGACCTCTTTTCCCTTAGATTGTTAAATAAGAAAAATGACAACAATCAACACAACAACAGTCATCTAGTGTAAGTGAATCAAAATTAGAACTGTTTTTTGGTCAGATCAGCAAAAAACATCTTTTTTGGTGTGCTGTAGAATGTTAGTGATTAGTTTATGTGTCCCACGAGATGAAAAAAGCTCAAAATCGCCAAACTAATGTACAGTAAAAGAGAAGGGACAAGTGAAATTATATTATAAATTGGAGGTAGCATTGACAGATCTTGCAGCTAATTTCAAAGTAGGAGATGAGGGCAATCAAGGTTTTGGCTTAAGCAATGCATTTATAGGGAAGGGGAAGACTGGAGAAGGACAGTGTTTGGGGAGATAAAACTAGAGTTCCTCTTTGAACGTGAAAAGTTTGAGATATCATTGGATAGCCAAGTGGATTATCAAATCAGTAGCTGGATATAAAAGCCTGAGGCTTGGGGCGGGATCAGGACCAGGGATGTATAGATGAAACTGAAAGCCATGGGAATTGATGAGACCATTCTGAGAGAGGGTGCAGATAGAGAAGAGAAGGAGAAGGGAGCTTAGGACCTCCAAATGTAGAGGTCAGGCAGAGAAAGAGGAGCTGTCAGCAAAAGAGACCTAGATGGAGTGGCCAGTGTCACAAAAGTCAGGAGGAAAAAAGAGACTATTTCAAGAAGGAGGGAATGATTAAGTGTGTCAAACACTGCTTAAAGGTCAAGTAAGATGAGTATAAAGAGATGAAACTATTGGACTCGGCAACATGGTAGGTGTGCGTGAACCTGACAAGAGTAATTTCAGTGGAGTGGAGGGAATATAAACCCAACTAAAGGGTTTCATTAGGGCATGTGAGGGATGCAGAGGGGAACTGGGGCAATACTAAGTAATAGGGGTAGGAAGAAATGCATAGACATTAGAACCATTGCAGTGAGGGACTGGACATGGTAAGTGAGAAAGGTGACCACAGGGTTTCTAGAGATGATAAAGAAGGTAGTGGTGCCGCCAATTCTAGGAACAAAAAAAGAATTCTATAAGAAAGGAAATAAGGATCTCCATTTTAGACAAACTGAATTTAATGTTTGGGCAGACATTCATGTGTCCTGAAGCTTGGTGACTCCCAAATCTCTATGTCTAGTCCAGAGGTACAAAATGGTCTGGACTGGACATACAGATTTGGAAATCACCAGAATAAAAACTGTTTTAACTGACCATGTGTGCGGGTAAGAGCTCCACTCAGTGTAAAAGGCAAACTTTGGAGAACTCTTGCATTAAAGCAAGTCAGAGAAAGAAAAGCCAGCAAAGAAAATCAAAGAAGAATCATAAGAGAGTTGCGTAATGGAAGCCAAGAGAGCAAAGATTTTCAAGAAAGAAAGGGTAAGTAACAATGCCAACAATTCAATCAAGAATGAACAAAGAGTGTCCAACTGTGCTGAGCACAGAGAGGTAGCTGATCGAATTGACACTCAGATAGCCACAATGACCGAGGCTTCTTGTGTCCACAGGCCTCTCCAACATCAACCATACTCGTCTTGATTTCCGCTTCTTCTCTGATAGAACTGCTGGTGGCATGGAGATCCTGCAGGCTAGCCTCATGTTTTTTGTGCGGCTCCCACCCAATGCCACCTGGACTTCGAAGGTAAGGGTCTTTGTGCTAGGCCCACATGACACCAACCTCACCTTGGCCACTCAGCGTCTGCTGGAGGTAGATGCCAGTGGCTGGCACCAGCTCCTCCTGGGATCTGAAGCTCAGGCTGCCTGCAGCCAAGGACACCTGACCCTGGAACTTGTACCTGAAGGCCAGGTAGCCCAGAGCTCAGTCATCCCGGGTGGGGCTGCCCATAGACCTTTTGTGACAGTCCGGGTGAGAGTTGGGGGCAAGCACCGGGTTCCACGGCATGGCATCGACTGCCAGGGCGGGTCCAGGATGTGCTGTCGACAAGAGTTCTTTGTGGACTTCCGTGAGATTGGCTGGCATGACTGGATCATTCAGCCTGAGGGCTACACAATGAACTTCTGCACAGGGCAGTGCCCAGTGCATGTGGCAGGCATGCCTGGCATTGCTGCCTCCTTTCACACAGCAGTGCTCAATCTTCTCAAGGCCAACACAGCTACAGGCACCGCTGGAGGGGGCTCATGCTGCGTGCCCACAGCCCGGCGCCCTCTGTCTCTGCTCTACTATGATAGGGACAGCAACATTGTGAAGACTGATATACCTGACATGGTGGTAGAGGCCTGTGGGTGCAGTTAGTCCATGTGTGGTATGGGCAGCCCAAGGTGGGGTAGACAAATATGCCCCCACAGAGGTGCCCTTCCTTGAGAGGAGGGACTGATTCCATTACTGCCTCTGTCCAGAAGGTACACTACCTCTTCTTGAGCAATCTATGGAAATTATCCCAACTGTGACTTGAGGAGATCTTCATCTACAGAGTCACTGTACCATCTTCACTGTACCAGCCTCACTCTTAGAGCATGGCCTATCCAGCAAGCTCCACGTGCTCAACTGCCATCCCAGAGACTCTGATCAACCTCCAACCATAAGCAATGCAATCTGGTTCCCAGGCAGACTTCTGTAGCCCACTCTTAATCCACCCCAAAATGCACTGTGCCTCCCTGCCCTTTCTGCTCAATGGCCTCCACTCTGGGTAAGTTGACCCAGCCTCTTCTCTTGATTTTCTGGATCTCCAGAGAGAGCCCCCCTCCTTGGTTTCACTAAAGATTAGATTACTACTCTCTAAAAAAAGGCTCATTCCTCTCTGTGTCTTGAGCCCCTTTTCTTCTTGCTCGCCCAGTTGTGCTGCTAAGGCTCTCTTGGCACACCCATGTCCATTCTTTGTCCTTCTCTTCCCTGTTCTATGCCCTTGCAGGCTAACTTACTTGAGTTCCTTTGGCCCCTGCTTCCTGCTGAGTTTGACTAAAGGGACACACAGGCAAGAATTCAGGGTCTTTGTTATTCCTGCTCCCTCAGCCTAAGTGCCAGGGTTCTGTGTGGCTGTGGCTGTGGCTGTGACCACATCCCTCCAGCTCCTGTCTGGCTCCCTTCTTCCACGGCTCTAGCTCTGCTTGGATTCTGATATCACTGCTTCCACACTAGAGGCTTATAGTGGCTCTCCACTCTTACCAGTCCCTAGATATTTCAACATCCCTCATTGGTTCCCTTAACCCTGCCCATACCTCTGTAAAGGAGTCCTTCATTAAGTCTTCTCAGTGGTGCAAACACTGATAGCTGAGTGGGTCTTCTGTCCCCTGCCAGGACCCTGACTGACAATGCCAGAGGACACACAGCCTGCCGGCCCTGCCCATTTCTGCTCTCTCCTCACACAGGTTCCTCGGGGCTGAGCTATTGTGTCTATTCCACACTTCATGCTGCTTCCTTCCCCAGGCTGTCTGCCCTTCTTTATTAGGCCCCCTCCATCCTCTGAGTCCTCTTTGCTGGTCTCAAGGCTAATAAAAACCTGAGTTTTACCTGTTCCTCTCCTTGCCCTGTATTCACTCCAAGACATAAGACAGATCACTGCTCAGCCGACAGGCAGGCTGACGACCTGTGGGCATACACCTGATGGGAGGCAGAGACTGGCTCAGAGATGGCTGCCTTCCTTTCACTAGCCCCCAGGGCACCATCTAGGAGTCCTGCGCAGAAGCTGGAGCTGGCTGAGGGCCACCAGAGTGGGACAGGGAATAAAAAAGGAAGGCCTGGAGTGAGAAGAGGGAGGCATTTGCCCCAACTGGGTTCTCCTTAAACCAGTGATTTTCAAGCTGTGTGCCACAAGAATTTTTAAAACATGCAGGAATACTGACCTCTTTTCCCTTAGATTGTTAAATAAAAAAATGACAACAGCCAACCTACAGTAGCCGTCTGGTGTGTATGCCCTATACCAGGCCACAAATACACAGGCCATATAACAGAGGTGCATCTCATGGGTCATGTCGCATTGTGTATATGGGTCATGTCACGAGTATAGACACCTGATTTTTAAAAAAATCATGTTGGAGCAAAAATAGGAGGTAATTACTACTATTTTTTTAATCAATCAAAATTATACCTATTTTTTGTCAGCTCGGCAAAATATATAATTCTTGATGTGCTGCAGAACTTTAGTAACTAATTTATGCATGCCGCGAGATGAAAAAGGTTGAAAACCGCTGCTCCAGACCTTTGCCCTCTTCCCCACCAACTCCTCACGTTAGGTGGACAGCGCTGAACCATGGGGTCAATATCGTCTGTAGCCCAAGGCCGAGTGTTTGCAAAACCCGTGTGTCCTTTGGATTACATGATGTCTGTGTTTGCTCAGCTTATGACCCCCTTCTGCCAGGGTCTGAGTGCCCTGGAATAGGAACCCCAGGGGAAAAAGTCTGAAAGGGACCCCCTGGAGGACTGCAGGTCTGAGGTGCAGCGCTTCCTGGGCATGCTCCATGGAAGTCATCCCACCTCTGACTTGAGAGCTTTATCCAAGGAGAGACTAAGGAAATCTTCCGGTGCCTCTCCCGCACCGCACATCCCTCCCAGATCTAACCTCCCTCCCTCCCACTGCAGCTGCAGTGACCAGGGCCAAGACTAAGGTGAGGGGAAGTGAGGCACTTGCCTCAGGGGCAAAAGTTTGAGAGGATGACAGAAACATTCATCAATCAAGATAAATAATATCTTAATTCAGTATTTTTAAAACAGCAAAATTAATGCAAAAAATCCATGGTGAACAAAATGCCAAATTTTTAAATAAACACAGGATCAGTATTATTCCCTTTCTTCTTTGGCTCTGCCTTTTGTAACAAGGAAAAAGAGGGAGTGTGTCTGCTTCCAAACCTTTTCTTCCGGAGTCCCCTGACCCTTAGTCTATACTGTCAAGCTTTTCTCATTCGGGCAAGATAATCACTCAGGACTCCTCCACTTCCTTACCCACCCCTAAGCTTTGTCGCTACTCCCCCACCCCCAAACAGGTTAGTGGCAGGGCGGGCCTGTGAGGCAGATGGCTGGGGTATTTATAACCCAGGAGCACTTCTTGGGAAAAGTGACTAAGATGCTAAGAGCATATTTATAGCTGGGTTCTGACGTAAGTGTCGGTGGGGAGGTAGGGCCAGGCCAGCAGCAAGAGGGTAGGAAGAGCTGGAAATTGGGGGCACCTGACAAGAGAGGGTAGGTGAGAGGTAGGGTCAGCGACACCTGCAGCCACTTTTTGCTGCTTCCCTTGGCTCTGTCTCCTGGCACCAACAAGTAAGCCCTCTGAAACACCACCGTGGGCAGACACCTCTACTTTGGAGTTCTACAGTCCAGACCCCAGGGGTTGGAGGGCTGTTATCAGCCCAACCAACAGAGAGGGAAGCTGGGAGCTGGGGAGGGCACTGGACAGAGGGCCTTGAGTAATTCAGGACATGGGTAGAAATGCAGGGTGGACAGGAGGGTCTATAAAGTCTCATTGTCCCTTCTCCCTGTTCCTCACTACATGGTGCCCTGAGTTTCTAGGAAAAGCCTCGCACCCATCACCAAGCTCCATTGCCACCTGTCAGTGTGATGAGGTCCAAAACCAAAGGCAGCAGTGCCGTGGGTCCTGATGACAGCCTCTGCTCTCTGGCAGTGGCAAGATGAGACAGCAGAAGGACCAGCTTCTCTCCAGTTGGAGAGTCTGAGTCCCCAGAGTGAGAGGTTGGGAAGTGGTGCATCTCTCCGCTCACCAGAAGAGCCCCTTCTCTGGGAAACTGGTCAGCTCTAAACCAGCTGCTGTCCAGTAGCTCGGCACTGCCACATGGTGGGCATTGACGGTACTGAGACCCAGCCCCCAAAGCACCACCGCTCTCCCCCTGGTGCCGGATCTAGCAGTCTCTCTTGACAGCCCCCACTGGCTAAATAGTGGAGAGATGAATAAAACGGAGTGGGGGCACATTTCCAAATGACACTCACTTCCTCTCTTCTTGAAGAAACTGGGGCGTAAAGAGAAAGGCTAGCATGAGACCTTCCCTCTGAGTTCAAGGTGGAGGGGCCTTGGCTCTCCCATTTAAAATCAGTGAGGAAGTGTGACAAGTAGGGCTGGGATTGGAACTAAGGTCACTGCACTCTTTCTGTTTTGCTCTACTCTTAAAAGTCCTCACACCACCCGTTTCCCACTCCCATTCACAGAGACCTGGCACCACCTCTAAGATGCGCCACGTTTAGTCAACTCTCACAGTCCCCCTTGCAAGAGAACCAGCAGCTGGCTACGGCCCTTCCAAGTCCCATGCCCTCTGCCAGCCTCAATGGACTCTGCCTTCCTGTACGATTGCATCACCCTCGCCCCTCAGCTCTCCGGGCTTTCCCAGACATCACAGTAACATGCCAATGCCATGCCCCTGCCCTCCTCCACGTTGTGCTCCAGTCCAACTGGACTCTGGGCAGCCAGCACAGGCAGGGTCAAGGGGTGACTTCAGTGTCCCGTGGCACTGCCACCTTGGCTTGGGCAAAAGGACTCCGTTCTTCCTGCCCCCTCTCCCCAACCCCTCACCCCTGCCCCAGACCTATAGCTGGAAACAGAGACCTGAGTTCTCCTTCTTGCCCGGAGACCCTAGAGAAGTAACCACTGGAACTCACAACTACGTTGTGGAAACTGCTGCAGCTGTGGCCACAGAATGACCTAGAAAAGCTGAAGGGATGGCAGGAAGCTGCCCTTCCCCACCTTCCTATATGGAGTTCCCTCCCCCGAGTCCCAGACCTTGAGGACTGACCATGTGAAATCATCCTCTTTCTTGCATCATGCGTGTCCACATTGCCCCCTAACCCCCCTGCCCCTACCTTAATCTCAGTGACCAGGGCCAGATGGTGAAACCTGAGCTCCAGGGGGGGACATCCACCCCCTGCAGGGGCTTGATAGGCAGCAGAGCTGGCCAATCTGGAGCTCAGAGGGTAGGTCTGCTGGCTGACCACGAGGTGAGGGCTCTAAAGAGGCTCCAGTCAGTAACCAGACTTGAGCTGTGAGGGCCAGACTGGCAGACTGTGCTAAACACAGCTACCCATTGGACCATCCACTTTCTGCTGGGCATTAGAAGACAGGTGGCTCTACCCTTGGCTAAGGGAAGGTGTGCCACTGGCGTCTGCTGCTGCTGTGCCCTCATTGGCCTCTCCACAAAATCAGACTCAACAGAAGGAGCAACTGTCAACCGAGGCTCCCGTCCTGACCCAGGGCCATTTACCAGGATTATGAGGCTCCCTGGTGTTCATCTCCAGCTGGTGCTGCTGTGGGCACTGGTGTGGGCACAGGGGGCAAGGTCTATGTGTCCCTCCTGTGGGGTTCCCACACTGGCACCCCAAGCAGAACGAGCTCTGGTCCTGGAGCTAGCCAAGCGGCAAATCCTGGAGGGGCTGCACCTGACCAGTCGACCCAGGATAACTAACCCTCCACCCCAGGCGGCACTGGCCAGAGCTCTCCGGAGACTACAGCAGGGAAGTGTGGCTCCAATGGACGGGGAGGAGGTCATCAGCTTTGCTACCGCCACAGGTGGGTGAGGAAGAGATGGGCAGAGAGCAGAAGGAAAAGGGAGGCAGAAAGGGAGACTGAGAGAGAAGGCAGACAGAGCCAGGAGTGGGAGGGGGAGAAGGTGGGGCAGGGACTGACTGCAGAGGACGCTAGGCGGCCTCTGTTTCCTCCACAGGTGGGAGCTAGGGAGGGCTTGGGGAGTCTCAGAGGAGAGCTCCATCTCTGCTCCGCCCCTCAGTCTTTTCTCCATGTTTCTGGCAGACTCCTCCACTTCAGCCTGCAGCTCCATGCTCACCTTCCACCTGTCCACTCCTCGGTCCCACCGTCTGTACCATTCGCGCCTGTGGTTGCATGTGCTCCCCACCCTTCCGGGCACTCTTTACTTGAGGATCTTCCGATGGGGCCTAAGGAGGAGGCGAAGAGGGTCCCTTGCCTTCCTGGCTGAACACCAGATTACAACCCCCGGCTGGCATGCCCTGACTCTGCCCTCTAGTGGCTTGAGGGGTGAGGAGTCTCCCGTCCTGAGACTCCAACTGGACTGCGGACCCCTAGAAGGCAACAACAGCACAGCTGCCCAACAACCTCAACGGCTCCTGGACACAGAGGGAAACCAGCGGCCCTTCCTGGAGCTTAAGATTTGGCCCAGTGAGCTGGGAGCAGGCCGGGCCAGGAGGAGGACCCCCACCTGTGAGCCTGAGACACCCTTATGCTGTAGGCGGGACCATTATGTAGACTTCCAGGAACTGGGATGGCGGGACTGGATCCTGCAACCTGAGGGGTACCAGCTGAATTACTGCAGTGGGCAGTGCCCCTCCCACCTGGCTGGCAGTCCGGGCATTGCTGCCTCCTTCCATTCTGCTGTCTTCAGCCTCCTCAAGGCCAACAACCCTTGGTCCTTGGGTACCTCCTGCTGTGTCCCTACTACTCGAAGACCTCTCTCTCTCCTCTACCTGAACCGTGATGGCAATGTAGTCAAAACAGATGTGCCGGATATGGTGGTGCAGGCCTGTGGCTGCAGCTAGCACGAGGACCTGGGGGTTTGAAGTAAAGAGATCAAGTTGGGCATTCCTAGGCAAAGGGCATCTGTGGCTGGAGGCATCAGATTCCTGACCTGCACCCCCATCCAATGGGCCACCTGGTAGTATGACAGGATTGACCCCCATGAGACCTAAATGGACACTTTATTGTCCAGACTCTGGCCTATTTCAGGCTGGCTGGTGTGTGGGAAGATGGGGAAAGTGTGTCCTTTGAAGGAATCTACTCAGAAAGCATGATTTCCTACCCTAAGCCCTATGAGAAAATGGCAGAGGCAAGGGAGGGAGGGAGGGAGGGAAGGAGCAGACACAGAAAAATGACTTAGTCTCTCCCAAGAAGAGAGAGTCCTGAAGTGAGAGAAGGAGGAAGCAGACTGGGGTCCAGCAGGCTTGGGGCCAGGGGAAACAGGCTGGCCAAGGGTAGGACTGTTGTGCTTCAGGGGAAGGTAGTGGGGCTAAGGAAGGATGTTTGGAGAGCCCCAGAAATGGGAGTCAGGAGAGAGGAGTGCTGAGCCTGAGAAGTTCCTTGGTTTTTCCCAGTGGTGGGTCAGGATCACTAGAGAGAAAAACATCTATAATTTTCTAATAAAAATGGGGGGAAATCAACAAGTATAAGTTATGAAAAAGGGCAGGGGTGATGGTCCAGAACAATGATTCTCAAGGTGTGGTCTGGGGACCTCTGGGAATTTTTCCAGTCCTTTTCAGGGGTGTCCACAGGGTCAAAACTATTTTCATCATAACACTAAGATGTTGTTTGTCTTTTTATTTCCACCATCTCAAAAGCGTACAGTGGAGTTTTCCAGAGGCTGTGTGACATGTGATTACATCATCTTTCTGACATCATTGTTAATGGGATGTGTGCTTGTGTATTCTTGTGTTACCAATTTTGTTTCAGTTTTAATTCCTAATATGGTAAATAGATATAAACCACATAAACAAAGACTCCACAATTGCCCTGAGTGGGTGCTCAGTCAGTGGGAGCATCATCCCACACACCAAAAGGTTTGATCTCTGGTCAGGGCGCACACCTAGGGTGAGGGCTCCATCCCTGTTGGGGCACCTACAGGAGGCAACCGATGTCTCTCTCTCTCTCTCTCTGTGTCTCTCTCTCTCTCAAATCAATAAAAACAGATACTCAGGTGACAACTTTTTAAAAAGCTAAATAATTTTAAAGGGTATATAGTGGTCTTGAAACCAGATATTTGAGAATTGCCAATATAGAGAAAGCAGTATGGGGGGAGAGCATTGCGCTCTAAAAAAGCACCCTGGAAGACAGGGCACATGGCTGAGACAGGAGCATGTGGAGGGTCCCTTCTTCTCCAGTGACCTCTGGTCTTACTTGACCCTCTGGGTACAACTTGTGCCTGGGTCAAAGTCATGTGGGGCAGGAGGCTCAAATAGGGCTCTTAATCTGTGCAGCATAGCTACTGTCTATGTTTGTCTGTCCTTAGACTTCCTAGTTTCACCTTTTCCCCTTGACCCTCAGACTAAACAGTTAACCTACTAATCCTCCAGGCCCAAGGAGGTGGTTCTTGGAAGCAGAGTTAGAATGTGGGAGGTCTGTCTGAGGGGTAACAAAAAAGAAGGGATCCCTTTCCCCCACTATGCTTTCCTCTCTCCTAAAGTAAGGTCAGAGGGAATAAAATAGCTGCCCCTCCCCCTGTATCTGGTCACCATGGCAACACAAATCCAACGAAACAGAGCACTCCCCTGTCAGACGCTACTGCTCTGCACTAGCGGCCTCTGCCAGTGTGCCCCTCCGTGTCTTTGGGCCCATACAAGCCCCTCCCTGGACTCCTAACCGGGCTTTGGTGGGGGGACCTGTAAAACCTACTCCTTCAGTTTCCTCAGTTTCCTCTGCCTCGACTGTAAGAGGGTGCCATGTGCCAAAGGGGCCAGCAGAGGGAGCAGACAGCCTTGAAGAGCAGAAGGAGAGCGGGCAGTGCAGAGGTGTGGAGGTGGCCGCAGGCTCCATAACTTCCAGACCAGGGAGAATGGGGGCTCCTCGGAAACAGTACTTAAGTGCCAGGGTTCCTTATTAAGGTAGTGAGCACACACTCTGCACCCAGGGCCTCAGCCTCTGTTCCTCTTATGCTCCAAAGACCCTTCACCTCCTGCCCAGGACCCCCAGCCCAAAGCTGTCACAATTCTGTTTCCACCAAACCCCAACTCCGTCCCAACCCTTTAAGTTCCATCCAAAGGGTGAGGCCAGTTGATAAACTGCAGGGTGGCGGAATGCTCAGTTAGCACCAAGCAAAGTCGACGACCCTACCTCCAACATTATCTTTCTGGGATGAACGTTTTCGTCGTCCCCTTCGCGTCCCGCAATATATTTCTCAATCTGTTTTTTCTGATTCTGGTTGAAGGCCTCTTCTTGGGCAGCCGATCCAATCATCCATGCCGGGATTTACTGCCCACCAGCAGCAGCGTGTTCGGCGGGGGGGGGGGGGTTAGGCCGCATAGGGTCCCTCTAGGGAGGGGGAGGATCCTGGGGGTCCTGGGGGTGCAATAAGCCCGGCACCCCCTCTCTTGCTTCCAACTACCCCGCCTCATCCTACTGAACAGCAAGAGGGAGGGAAATAGGAGGGAGTTGAAGGGCGAGCGGGAAGAGCGGCGGCGCGCCAGAGGCTTGAGCAAGAAAAAGTTTTTGCATTAGGGAAAAAAAAGTTTGCGCTTCTCGCGGGTGGTCCCGGCTCGCAGCCCAGCGGGCTGGGCCGGCGGGAGGGCTGGGGGCCAGGTTAGGGGGGTGGGGGTGGCACTGAGGCTGCGCTGCTTTGGCCCGGTCCGCACCCCCCTCGCCACCGCACACCCCCCAGCCCAGATCCAGCCCTGGACCGCGCATCCCGAGCCCAGCGCCCAGACAGAGGTGAGAAGGGGGGGGGGAAGGTGGGGGACCACCTGGGAGAGGTGGGGGAGGGGGTCTGAAGGGATGCTCTGCTGGCGAGGGACTCTACCCAGCCTAGAGGGAAAACTGGGGCACAGAGGCAAAATTCGGGTGGGAGAGCCTGGGGTGAGATTTAGAAAGTTTGGAGAATTTTTTCATTTGTATCTCCCTTTCTCTGTATCTTTTTTTTTCTTCTGACAGTCAGTGTGTCTGTCTCAGGCAACCGTGGATCTCTTTGTCTGTCTCCGCCTCTCCCATACATTAGAAACATCTCACTCTCATGAGGTTGGGATGAAGAGGCTGGAGGGACGGCTAGCTGGAGGTCTGCGTGTAGAGCGGGAACTCCAGGTGTGTTTCTGAGCGCGACAGGAGGACGTCAGTGTTTCTGAAAGGAGGGAACAGCTAAAGAGAGAGAGCCCCAGGTGGGGTGGGGATGGGTGTGTGTGAGGTGACAAAACCACTGGGGGGTGGCTGGGCTAGAACCCCTGACCTGTCTTGTGACAGATGTGCTTGCTGGTGCATGTGTTTTAGGAAAAGGTGTGTTTTCCAGACAAGGAAGGTGGCTGGAGGGACCAGTGTCTAGTTTAGGCCCTGGAAAGACTCCTCAAGGACTGTGGACACCTGAGTCCCAAGGGTTGTGGACAGGGTGCTCAGGAGGAGTCCATAAGCCCTTGTCTTGACCCTCTGACCTCAGGACCACCAGGACAGCTGGGGCCAGCAGCAGGGAAACCCCTACTGGGACTGGGCGGGACCACTGGCCACTGCCTGCCGGTGCATCCCTGTTGGCCCCCCTCCCAAACGGGAGCTGGGGACCGAGGCCCCTCCTCTGACTGAGACCACCCTGCCTGCCCTTTCTCCCCGCTCTGAAGCCTCTTTCAAGCCCCGTGACCCCGAAACAATCCGCCTTCGGCAGCTAGCTTTAGGGACAGGATTAGGGAAAGGGGATCCCATAGAGACTGAGAAATGGAGATTTTAGGGGGCTAGGGAACTGGGGTCTTCATAGCATAGGTCTTCACGGTCCGGTAGAGGGAGAAGGCGGGGCGATTTCTCTGGGGAGTTGTAAGGGCCGGAGTTGGGGTGGTTTTCCCCAGGGGGGCGGGGTCCAGACCCCCTCCCCCACTATCTCACCGGCATCCCCGCGCGACGGCACAGACCCCGCCCTTTACGTCACTGAGGGGGTTCCCGGGGGTCTGTTGGGGTTAACCCTTGGGAAGCCAGCTGGGATACCCAGGAACCTAGTCTGTCCTAAAGGTTCTCCTCTCCACACACACCTTATTTTACTTATCTAGTCACGTTCTCTCTCTATAGTTTCTGGATTCTTCTTTCTTTTCCACCCTGTCACTAGGACCCCCCCACTCCCCGACAGTGCCCTACCCCCGGGCGCCACTGCCAGCTTTCTGGATACACTGAGGGGAAAAGGGAAGAATGTGTCCCGCCTCTCAGCACTCCCCCCCTTCACCGCGGCTCGCTCGACTGGGCTCCGAGGCGGGCGGGGGAAGCGGAGCCGTCTGCAGCCAGGGCCTGCGGCGGCGACTTGGGTGGGCCGAGGAGGCACGGGGGCGGAGAAGGCGGGACTCAGAGAAGGGGGGCGGGGCCGGCTCCTAGGAGTTGGGGAGCGGGGGTGCGAGAGGGGCTCTGGAAAATAGGGAGACACAGAAGATGATTAAGGGCTCCAGCCGCAGAAGCCCAGAGCTAGCTCCCTGTCCCATCCTGTGCTCACATCCACACCCCAGAAAAACGTAACTAAAGCTGGAAACGTTGGCAAAATTTTCCTTTCATTAGTGTAAAGGGGAGCTGTGGGTGGGCTGTGGCACGCGTGGGCGAGGAGGGATGTCGCCCCACTTCCATCGCACCTCCCCTGTGGCTGGGCAGTGAATGGGTACGTTTTGGGGAGTCTCGTGTTTTGGGGGGTCGTTTGCGATCCCCCGCCTCCTTCCCCTGAGTGAGTCATAGAAGGAGGCGGGAGAAGTGTCCCCCGACCCAGCTGCCAGCCAGCTGTGCCCCCTCCCCAAAGTGCCAAGGTCGAGTTGGGAGGTCTTGGATGCGGGATCCGTATCTCCGCTAGGAAAGGAAGACTTAGGAAGGGCACACACAGTCTAGGCTGCGGGGCTCGGGCTAGGTCATGGGGTCCGGGTTCCGCTCCCCATCTTACCCCGCCCTCACCCTAAATCCCAGCATCCCGGGATCACCCACCGCGCGGGCCGGCCCGCTCCTGGTCGTTCTCCACCCTACCCCGCCCCACCCCACCCTCGGTCCCGGGAGACCGGAAAACCCGAGGTGGAGTAAAAACTGAAGTTTGACGAGAAAAAGCGTTCAGCGTCACTCTCCCCTCTCTCCCTGCTCCTAATGGATGAAGACTTTGTTTTTTGTTTTTGTTTTATTTTGTTTTGTTTTTTAATCTCCCAAAGTCTTCCTTCACAGTCCCTCCTTTCCCGTTCCCCCAAAACAGACCAAATGAGTTAGGTGGGTGCCCAAATTCAAACCACCCCAGAATAACACCAGCTTCCATCCTTTGTAGGCAGCGGACCGGGAGGCTCCCCTCAGTAACGGCATCCCGTTCTACTTGTTTTCTGCCTTAGAGAAGGGCAGACCATCCGCACTCCCTCCTGGCCCCACCAGCCTCCCCGACTGGGCTGTGGCGAGGGCTCCCTCTGCTGGACACTGGAGAGATTGTAGGTGGGCTCTAGCAAATGAAGGGAAGGGAAAGAGACTCAGGCGGAATAGCCAGCTCAGTGTTCGGAGTCAGAGGCTCTGCCTGCGTCCCATCCCACCCCTCAAAGCTGGCTCACGGTCAGAGCAAGAAGTAATAGAGGGCTCATGTTTTTCAAATCACTTGAAGCTCATATAGGCACAATTGGTGCACAACATTCTTCCCTACACACACAGACCACACAGGCAAACCTCCCATCAAGTTCCCACAAAAATCACCAAGACTGCCCCCGCCTCTTTGGGACTTCTTATCCTCACCCTGGCTGAGCGATGCTCATTTCAATCTGATTTCCCATGGTCGATGTCTTGGAGGGGCTGAGGCCACAGGGGAAGCTCTGCCCAGGGTTCTGTGCCTAAGCTAATTATCTGACCTTCCGTATTTTCCGCCCACCTTGATAACTTGCAGGTCTCCCTTCCCCTCCAGCAGTGTTCCCACACTCTCCTCTGAGACACCATGTTCAACTCGATGACCCCACCACCAGTCAGTAGCTATGGCGAGCCCTGCTGTCTCAGGCCGCTCCCCAGTCAGGGGGCCCCCAGCATGGGGACAGAAGGTCAGTACACATACCAATCTCTGGCCCTTGAGGACTGGCAGATCCCTCACCCAGCCCCAGGGATCCCTCTTCTACCTCCTATCGCATGCTACTGCTGCATCTACAAGATTTCAGGCCCCATGTAATGTGGGCTTGGAAAGTGAAGCCTTGTGTATCCCCCATTCCAGCTGTCTTTCTTTTCCAGGACTGCCTGGTCTGCCCTTCTGCCACCAGGCCAACCTCATGTCTGGCCCCCACAGTTATGGGTCAGCCAGAGAGACCAACAGCTGCACGGAGGGTGAGGCTTCAGGCATCTCTTCCCCTTCGCCTCTCTGGGATTTGTCCTGAGGGAGAAAGTGGGAGGGCAGGAGATCTAACTTGAAAAAGGAAATGCTTGGAGTGGGATCAAGGGGTCACAGATGGGGACAATAGGACAAGGTAGAGTCACATGTCTTTTTTTTTTTTTTCTGAGAAGATGCACAGGTTGGGTGCGTGGAGAGACACGCCCCTTTACTATATCTGTCTCCCCTGTTTCCTGCCCAGCCCCACTCTTTGCTCCTTCCCGGAGTGCAGTCAAACTGACCAAGAAGCGGGCACTGTCCATCTCACCTCTGTCAGATGCCAGCCTGGACCTGCAGACAGTTATCCGGACCTCACCCAGCTCCCTCGTGGCCTTCATCAACTCACGCTGTGCCTCTCCGGGGGGCTCCTATGGTCACCTCTCTATCAGCACTATGAGGTGCAAACATCCTTGAAAGACCCTACCACACCCTATTCAAAGCCTCAAGTCCTCCAATCTACCAGACCCTTTTTGAATACTTATCATTCCAAAGGTGTTGGAGCCCTCCTCAGTTCCTCTCCAGGACTGCCTCAATCTCTTCCCATACCGTCTTCCAGGCACCTCCACATAGCCCCAGAACTCCTGAGACTTTCCAAGGTGATGGTCCTAAGTAACCACTTTCCCCCTCCTCCTCAGCCCATCTCTGGGATTCCCACCCCAGATGAATCACCAAAAAGGGACCTCGCCATCCTTCGGGGTCCAGCCCTGCGGTCCCCATAATCCCACCCAGGGAGGGATGATGCCGCACCCTCAGTCCCGGGGACCCCTCCCAACTTGCCAGGTGAGAGCCCCCATATTATCACCTGATTTCTCTCAGCTCAGGGGGGTGGAGAGAGGACTTTATAGGGGAATGTGAAGGAAGGACGGGGGATATAAAAGTTTCAGTACCAGAAAAAGAAGGACTATAGATGCTAGGATTCAATCTTGGGGTTGAATCGACTCTTCCAAATGAGCTGCCACCTTTAGTCCATTCCGTTCACCAGTGCAGTCTGAGGAGGAAATCTCTCCCAAACTCAGGGGTTCCAGCTGCATGGGTGGGGGTTCTTGGGGCAGGAAGACCTGGCTGGGCTCCCTCTCTTCCTTCTGCCCACTTCTACCTTCATCACCCTCACCTCTTCCTTGGGGAAGTTGAAGTCTGAGCTGGACATGCTGGTCAGCAAGTGCCCAGAAGAGCCCTTGGAAGGCAACATGTCCAGCCCCAACTCCACAGGCACACAGGTAAGGGCAGGGATGACTTTACTTCTGAAACCCGAGTAAAACAAAAGCTATCATCCAAGTGACCCTAGGATTGCCTCCCCTACCTTAGGACCCCCTGCTGGGGATGCTGGATGGGCGGGAAGACGTGGAGAGAGAGGAGAAGCCTGAGCCTGAATCTGTGTACGAGACCGACTGCCGCTGGGATG
Source organism: Macrotus californicus (assembly GCA_007922815.1). Classification (NCBI taxonomy): domain Eukaryota; kingdom Metazoa; phylum Chordata; class Mammalia; order Chiroptera; family Phyllostomidae; genus Macrotus; species Macrotus californicus. The sequence continues at coordinate 28,865 of VMDR010000537.1, forward strand.
GCTGCAGCCAGGAGTTCGACTCCCAGGAACAGCTGGTGCATGTGAGCCCCCGGGGGTGGCAGGAATGTCAGCTGGAACCTGTAGGGAATTCTGAGTGGGACGCGGAAATCAGGCTGAGAGCTGAGGTCAGAGGATACTGAGGTCGGGCGTGCCCTTCTGAGCAGGCAGAGACTCAAGAGCCGTGGCTTTGTTTTACAGACTTGGAAGAACTGAGATGTGGGCTACAATGTCCTTCCTACACAAGCTTCCCCCATGAAGTAGAGCCCTAGAGGGATATGGTGTAGCGGGGAGGCCAAGGGAAGGAGGCCTGGGTCTCTAGGCACGGGGGAAGCTCAGAGAGCCTCTGCGTCTTCTTCCTAGCACATCAACAGTGAGCACATCCATGGGGAGCGGAAGGAGTTTGTGTGCCATTGGGGGGGCTGCTCCAGGGAGCTGAGGCCCTTCAAAGCCCAGTACATGCTAGTGGTCCACATGCGCAGACACACAGGCGAGAAGCCACACAAGTGCACGGTAAGGCGCCCTCTTCCCAAGTTCACGGTCCTTCCTCAATTGTGGCCCCACCAAGGCAGGGCCTCCTTATGACTTTCAGGGCCCTAGGCACTTAAGCCTTTGTCGGCCCCTTCTTCCATAAACAAACATTAAACACTTATATGTTATTACTGTGTTGGTATGAAGTTAAACATTAATATTCTATATTAGAACACTTTCCTGGACCTACAAGCTAATATTTCCCTTGCTTTTAGTATAAAATTGAAACATTGTTGTGAGGCCCCTGAAAGTTCGGTGGGCTCCAGTGCCCACTACACTGCTGAACGGAGGGGCCTTACATCGAAGACAGAAGACACCCCAGATCACTCCACCCTAAAACCGTCTCAGATCTCCACGCCGGGAGGCCCGCCCTGGCCTGTGCAGGAGGTGCTCTGGTCTCAGCTTCCTGTCCCTGCAGGCAGAGTGCCTCCAGCTGCTTCTGTTTCTCCATCTTTCGTTCGCCCATGTCCTCTAATGATGGAGTTTTCCTGAAACCCCAGTACTCTCCCATCTTGAGTTATATTCTCTGATGTACGTCCCTTTTGAGATTTAGGGTTCCTGTAATCCCATGTCCTTCTGTCTGAGAACTATCCTCTGATCCCTACACCCCCCAGTTTGAGGGGTGCCGGAAGTCCTACTCACGCCTCGAGAACTTGAAGACGCACCTGCGGTCGCACACGGGCGAGAAGCCGTACATGTGCGAGCACGAGGGCTGCAGCAAGGCCTTCAGCAACGCCAGCGACCGAGCCAAGCACCAGAACCGGACCCACTCCAACGAGGTGAGTGCCTTCCCTAAGACACTCTCCCTGCTTGAGAAGCCGCCTGCCAGGGGGACTCCCCGTGAGAAATCCCTTAGCCCGGCACCCACGCCACAGAGGTGAGTTCTGCCAACCTGTACTGTTCGTGTGGACAAGGCCTTTTTGAAAGTAAGAATTTCCATTTACCACCTTCTACCCCTACCTCTGACCAGCCAAAGGGTTAACCTGAAAAGGACCCGTCTGACTAAAGGAGAACCCTGGCCCCTTCGATCCCTGGATTTATGAGGCCTCACAGACCTGGGTTCACCTCCTCATCTTTCCCAGGCCTGGGCAGTTGGTTTTCCTAATCTTTCCCCAACCCTCTCATGTTTCGCTCCAAGGGCCCCACTCTTCCTCTTTCCTTGGGCGCCGTGAATTCCCCCCTAACCCTCGTCCTCACTGGTCGCCACCAACTTTTCGCGTCCCTTCTGCCTTCTTCCACTTTCACACCCTGGCCTGCTCTCTTCCTCTCCCACTCAACAGAAGCCGTACGTGTGCAAGCTCCCCGGTTGCACCAAACGCTACACTGACCCCAGCTCGCTCCGGAAACATGTCAAGACAGTGCACGGTCCTGACGCGCATGTGACCAAGCGGCACCGAGGGGATGGCCCCCTGCCCCGGGCACCCTCCCTTTCCACAGTGGAGCCCAAGAGGGAGCGGGATGGAGGCCCTGTCCGGGAGGAGAGTAGACTGACAGTGCCAGAAGGTGCTATGGTGAGACAGCCGGACAGCCCTCTGTCTCCACACCCACGACTGCCCACTGATTCCTTCCCGACTCGCCCATCCCCCTCCTAATACTCTCTGGTGGCCAGTCCTCCTTTAGATGTCCCAGTGTTGCTGCTTGGGCTACCCCACATCTAGGGATTTTAGTGTATTTATTTAATTGGTTCAGCAAATTCCTATATAGGACTCATTGTATTGTTCCAAGCCCTTTACATGTATAATTTCATGTACCCCTCACAACCACTTCATGAGAAAGGAACTTATTTTCCCCATTTTTGGATGAGGGAATTCAGGCATAGAGAAATTGCCCAAGGTTGTAGAGCTAAGAGGACTAATTGATCCCAGGTGGTCTGTGCTCCAGCCTTGGCTCTTCTCACTCATGTCTCTCCTCCAGGCTGCCCTGTCCCTCACCTGCTCAGCCCTCTCTACGTCTGTAAGCCTCCCCTCAGTCCCAGCAGTCCTCACTGGACCCAGGCTTCTAGCCACTCGCCAAATTCAGGGAGCTGTGGGAAAAGGAAAGGTGCCACCCTCAGCCCTCATCTCTCCCCACAGAAGCCACAGCCAAGCCCGGGGGCCCAGTCGTCCTGCAGCAGTGACCACTCCCCAGCAGGCAGCGCGGCCAATACTGACAGTGGTGTGGAAATGACTGGAAATACAGGGGGCAGCACTGAGGACCTGTCCAGCTTGGATGAGGGTTCTTGCATTGCTGGCACTGGTCTGTCCACTCTTCGCCGCCTTGAGAACCTCAGGCTGGACCAGCTACATCAACTCCGGCCAATAGGGCCCCGGGGCCTCAAACTGCCCAGCTTGACCCACACCGGTGAGGCCTGGGTGTGGTGGGTGGTTGTCGGGCTGAGATCTGGACCTTCCTTGAGGGTGGAAGGAGGACTGCACCCCTGAGGGATGCAATACAGCACAGCTGTACACTAGGAAAAGGTCCCCCTTCTTTAAGGCACTTTCCTTCCATCCATCAGAAAATTGTTGTGATATACAAAGTGTGAAGTGAATCTGTCCCCTAGGACTGTGCAGTGTGCAACCTGTTCACAGCAGCCCTGAATCCCCGATGGGACAGGCAGAAAGGGCACAGGAGAAGGAGACAGAACTAAGTGGTTAGAGTTATCCAGCCTTTCCCTGTGATTCCAGGACAAGGCTGTCCCATGGGGAAGGCAGGGTTTGATTCAGGGGGCTTCCTGACCACCTTGCCTTTTCTATCACTTGCAGGCACCCCTGTGTCCCGCCGTCTGGGTCCCCCAGTTTCTCTTGACCGCCGCAGCAGCAGCTCCAGCAGCGTCAGTTCAGCCTATACTGTCAGCCGCCGCTCCTCTCTGGCCTCCCCTTTTCCCCCTGGCTCCCCGCCAGAGAATGGGGCATCCTCTCTGCCTGGCCTCACACCTGCTCAGCACTACCTGCTCCGGGCCAGATATGCTTCAGCCAGGGGAGGTAGTACTCCACCCACTGCAGCATCTAGCCTGGATCGAATTGGGAGTCTTCCTGGACCTCCCTGGAGAAACCGAACTGAGTATCCAGGATACAACCCCAATGCAGGGGTTACCCGGAGGGCCAGTGATCCAGCCCGGGCTGCTGACCACCCAGCCCCAGCCAGAGTCCAGCGGTTCAAGAGCTTGGGCTGTGTTCACACACACCCCACCACAGCAGGGGGAGGACGGAATTTTGATCCCCAACTCCCAACCTCTGTCTACTCACCACAGCCTCATAGCATCAGTGAGAATGTCGCCATGGATACCAGAGGGCTACGGGAGGAGCCAGAGATCGGGACCTCCATGATGGGCAGTGGTCTGAACCCTTATATGGACTTCCCACCTGCTGATACTCTGGGTTATGGGGGAACTGAGGGGGCAGCAGCTGAGCCTTATGGAGCTAGGGGTCTAGGCTCCCTGCCTCTCGGACCTGGTCCACCCACCAACTATAGCCACAACCCCTGTCCCCAGCAGGTCTCCTATCCTGACCCCAACCCAGAAACATGGGGCGAGTACCCTGCCCACTCTGGGCTGTACCCGGGCCCCAAGACTCCAGCTGGAACCTACAGCCAATGTCCTCGTCTTGAACATTATGGACATGTGCAGGTCAAGCCAGAACAGGGGTGTCCAATGGGTTCCAACTCCACAGGACTGGCACCCTGCCTCAATGCCCACCCCAATGAGGGGCCTCCACGCCCACAGCCTCTGTTCTCCCACTACCCCCAGCCTCCCCCACCCCAATATCCCCAGTCAGGCCCCTATAACCAGCCACCCCCTGATTATCTTCCTTCACAATCCCGGCCTGGCCCAGATTTTGATCACCCCACTCACTCCACAGGGCAGCTCAAGGCTCAGCTCGTGTGTAATTATGTTCAGTCCCAACAGGAGCTGCTGTGGGAGGGTGGGGGCAGGGGAGATTCCCCAGTCCAGGAACCTCTCTACCAGAGTCCCAAGTTTCTTGGGGGCTCCCAGGTTAGCCCAAGCCCTGCCAAGGCCCCAGCGGCCACATATGGACCTGGCTTTGCACCTAACTTGCCCAATCACAAGTCAGGTTCCTATCCTACCCCTTCACCATGCCATGAAAATTTTGCAGTGGGGGGAAACAAGCCTTCCCATAGGGTAGCAGCACCACCCCGACTTCTGCCCCCGCTGCCCACTTGCTATGGGCCCCTTAAGGCAGGGGGCACCAACCCCAGCTGTGGCCACCCAGAGGTGGGCAGGTTGGGAGGAGGTCCTGCCTTGTATCCTCCTCCTGAAGGACAGGTGTGTAACCCCCTGGACTCTCTTGATCTTGACAACACTCAGCTGGACTTTGTGGCTATTCTGGATGAGGCCCAGGGGCTGAGTCCTCCTCCTTCCCATAATCAGGGGGACAGCTCTGAACATACCCCACCTCCCTCTGGAGCCCCCAACATGGCTGTGGGCAGCATGAGTGTCTTACTGGGATCCCTGCCTGGTGAGACACAGTTCCTCAATTCTAGTGCCTAAAGTGTGGAATCCCACCCATCACAGATCCACATTTCCTAAGGGGTGTCCATCCCTCCAGAGAAGTCAGGAGAAGGAGCCATGGCTCCCTGGGGTGCCCCGGGGACAGGAGGTAGAGGCTGGAGGCTGTAAACAATCTGTATATATTTGGGGGAGAAATTTGATAATGACACTGTTTCCTAATAAAGGAACTGCATCAGAAAGAGCCCTGCTTTACATGCTATTATCTTGGGGAGGGATTAACCCCACCCCCCTCCTCCACTTTCCTCTTTAGTACATCCCAACCCCTCAAGTCAGACTCACAAAGATGGAGACAGTCATCTCGGAGACAGGATTTAAAGGGATGTCCTCAGAACATACCATACCACCAAAGGGCATCATTGGAAACATGTTTTCTCTTCTTGCCCCAGTCAGGGGAAGAGGCTGGTGAAGTCAGTGAGCATCAACTGGACTAGCTGCCCAGGGTAGAGAGCATGGGCTGCTGGGTCAGATGTCTCCTGCTCAGGCCGAAACAGGGTTGGTCCAAACACAATTCCCAGATTGTGAGGGGTCATGCGGTTCTTATCTGAGTGTGCTATCACCCTGTGGGCAAAGGCCAAGAGAAGGGGCGATAAGGCAGCAGCAGCTTTGCCACTTCCAACAAATCTAACCTTTCAAAGATTTGAGCAGGGAAGAATTCCCCCCTCTATGTGGTGGACAAAGGAGACCAAGGAGAGAGAGCCTCAAGGGGATGGAGATAGGACCAGTGAACAAAACTTCAGTATATAACTCGAAGAAACAAGCTAGGATACAACCACCTATTCTCAGCTTCAGAGACTTCCCCTAGAGCCCTCTCTGCTCACAATTTGGAAGGCTGTAATCCAAATGGCTATCCTTTCTCAGAAGTCACTGCCCAGGCCCAGCTCAGCCAAATAAACCCTAACCAGTGTTCCAATGGGAAAGAAAGAGGCAGATGGAAGGTGGAGGTTAGATTTCCCTTATTTCTCACATAGCATTACTGTGCTTCCCCATTTGATGCTAACCAGCAGCTTTAGAGCCTCATAATATGGCCCCCTGCATAGAGGTTGCCAGTTTCTTCAATGTGCTCTAAACTTAGGTGTTTCCCTACCTTAACCCCATTCAAACAGAGTCCTCGCTGCATGTTCCACCCCACCCTCTTCCTGAATGAACAAAGATGTTCCGTTTTCCCGACCTGCATAAATGCTCCAGGAGGTACCGCAGAGTGTCATGGTTGGGCTTTGGCAGTGAGGCTATTAATTCTCGTATTTGAGAGAGGCGCTGTTCTGATTCCAGGAGTGCTGGAGAGAAAGAGTAATGGGAAGGGCAGGGGGGGAGCTTAGGGAAGGCGCTCGTGCCGGCTAGGTAACACTTCTCTCTCCCAGGCCCATGGAAGACATCATGTGTCCAGCACAGCTTTCTCTTTCACCGAGCCCGGCTGCAGCCTTGGAGTTCTTTTCACCTCAGCCCTTTAAATACTCCCCCCCCACACACAAAACAACTAGAGCTGGCACGTGTATCGAAAGTTATTTACCATCTCTGTGTTCAGGATTCGACAGAAGAGTACAAGGAAACCTCTACTCCATTCTTTGCCACTCATGCCTCCCCCCAATATCAAGGGCATTTCCCAAAGCTCCCATCCCTTACCAAGGGCAGCACGAAAATGGGGCAGCAGCAGTGGGGGTACCAGAGGCTGGGGTAACTCCCTGAGAAAAAGCTTCAGGGCTCCAGTGACCACATGAATGTCATCCCACTCAGCACTGTCCAAATCTAACCGGCCTTCTGGAAGGAGAAGTAGGTGCAGAGAGGTTCAGGGTTCATGAAGGGCCACAGGGACACAGAGACCCAGAGATCAGGAGTTTGATAGAAGAATACGGCTAAGGCAGACCACAGGAATGCCCAGGGGGTCTGCAGGGGGCAAGACAACAGAGGTAGGGATGGGGACAGCCCTTCCAGGAGCAGGACATGGGGAAATCCACAGGGAGCAAGGAGGATGTGGGGGACTTTTAAGGATCTAAGGGGATCTTTACTCCGTGTAAATACCTGGTCCTGGTTGTTCTGGGAACATGTACCTCCCATCGGAGGTGACCGCCCGCTCTGTAACAGGTATAAGAAGAGATTAAGAGATAAGACATGTCATTCCAACCAGAAGGCCTCCCTATTCTGCCAGCTCCCTCACCCAGAACCACCTGGTTCTGAGACATGAAGTTCTTAGTACCACCACTTGCCCACAGGCCTTCTCACCTCTGTCCACCAGGAAGCGAAGTTTCTGGACCACTGCCAAGTTCCCGCTTACCCGGTAAATACCATCCACATCTAGACCTGGGAGGTGAAACAAGGGGAAGATAAGAATGCTGCTCCAACGAGTGTGGAGAGGTCTGGTGAGGGATCTGAGGGTGAAGAGAGAAAAGGGTTAAAAGGAAAACTAGGGGAGGGAGGTGGGGAATTCTGGGCCTTGGCCCGTTGAAAGGGTAGATTCTGGGTGCTCTGGGGAAATGACCTCTCTTATCCACAGCGGCAACGCAGAGCCGCACAAAGCTGGGCACGGTGTCTCCTTCCCGCTGACACAGAGATTCCAGCTGGCAGCCGAACACCTGGTCTGGGGAGACACAGAGTGAGGTGGGAAGCCAGTGCCAGTGTCACCCAGGGAAGCTCCTCTCCGCACAGGCCCTCACCTCCAAGTTGGGCCGGCCCTGCAGGCTGTCTGTTCTGGGTCTGGACAAGGGTACACCCACCTCCCAACAATCAGCAGTGGTGGAAAGAGCAGCGGTCTCAGAAGACAGCTGATCTAGTTTTGGGAAATTCTACTGTGAGCCTCACTGAGGTTTTCTCATCCATGAAATGGGCTGATGCCCAGATCAAGAACGTAAAAAACACTACAGGAGGCGCGAAGGGGAAAGGTGCCAGCTGGCCCAGCCCACCTCACCTCGGAGCAGACCCCGCTCCTGCAGGCTTTGCAAGGGTGGTCTTTTAGCGATAAGCCACTTTAGTTTGTTCCGCACGCGGTTCTGCTGCTCAGTTCCTTCTGGGCAGCGACCTGCAGGAAGCAGGTGGAATCAGAATGTGAGCGCAGCCGCCGGGAGGAGGAACCTGGAGACCGGCCCCGGGTCCCGCCCCCCAGGCCCGCCTCTAACTGGAGCTCCTGCGGCCGCCGAAACGTAGCAGTGGCTTGGACCCCGACTCCTCTTCTTCGTCCTCCCCAGCGCTCAGCTCCCCCAGCTCCGCCGGTCCCGAGCCTGATAGACGCAGCTCCAGGGGGTTCTCCCGATCCTAGACCCGGACGGGTGAGGTGGGCCGAGAGGAGAGAAATCTGCACCCCGGGCTTGAAACAAGGAGACCCTACCCCGCCGCAGTGGTCCCACGTCCTAGCCCCGCCCCAGGGCTCTACACTGAGACCACCCTGCCCTCCCCACGCCGAATACTTCCCCACTCCCACGGCCCCGCCCCAGCCCGAGCCAGTCGCCGGCTCTGTCCCGCCCCTTGCGACCCATCTCACCAGGCGCTCGATGACCGCCCGCAGCGCGCGGTGCCAGGCTCGCTGCTCGGTCTCGAGGTCTGACTGCAGCAGGAACTCGTGGCCAGGGACCGTTCGGATCTGGGGGGCCGGCGGGGAAAAGGCTTGGGTCAGCGGGAGGAGCGTGAAAAGCAGGGAGGCCGAGCTGGAGACTCCTGCGGGAAATTGAGGGCGCACCCTCCTGGCGGACGGGGCTTGGGGGATGCTTGAGAGGGCACTCACGTGCAGGACATTGCGGCGGCTGGACAGGTGGCGGCCGTGCGCCAGGGCCGCCCCGCGTAGGTCCACACTGCTTTCGGGCCGGGTGCCCGCTGGTCCCTGGAAATCAGGGCAGGAAACTGAGGTAACCGTGCGGTTTCCCTCACCGTCTCCCTCTCTCCGGGTGGACGGGGAAGACGTGAGAGGCTGTGCTCCTTCCCAATTCCATACTTTCCTCTACACCGCCCTCCCCACCCCACCCCACAGTTGGCCTGAGGCGGACAGAACTGCGCCGGAGTCCCCCCCGGACCCGCCCTGCCCTCCCTCGCACTCACCCAGGCTGCGGAGGGTGCGGCGTGGGGGGGCTCTCGGTAGAACACCAGGCTGTTCCCCGCTAACACCACCCAAGACGGGGCCCAGTTCTTCCTGCGGGGCGGAGGGGACAGTAGCGGCGGTGCAAAGGTCACTTAGAAGCGCTAGCAGAGGCGCTCCCCAACGCTCCGCTCTACCCAACGATGCAGGCCGACCGCCCGGACCCCAGAGGTCTTCCCAGCCCTCCTCACCTGAGCTTGCGTCCCCCCTGAGCGATCTTAGTCACGTTGAGCTGGCCGGACTTTTCCACCTCCTGGGAAGCCGAGGGAGGGGTACCAGTAAGTCACCCACTGGCCCTCACAGTCCCCCACCCCCCTCGGCTTTCCCCTAGGGCGGGGTCCTTTAAAGTTGCCGGGGGAGCTGGGTAAGCGAGGATGCCCAGAGAACACTCAGAAAGAGGAAGGTCTTTCTGGAGGAGCAGGAATCAGGGCATGGGGCAACGAGATTCTTGGCATTCACAGGAAAACGGGAGGCTTACATGGGGGTCGTCCAGGACCTGCGGCAGAGGCCGAAGGGGCTGCCGGGCTGAAGGCTTGTCCGAGGAGTCGAGCTGGGAGGTGCGTCGTCGGAGGCAGGGTGAACCCTGGGGCAGGGGGGTGGAGAAACAGGTGGAGCAAACACTAACTTGGAAGTCCCTAGCTGCGGGGGAAGAGGGGTGCGGATGTGGGTGACAGGGGTGTAATAAAGAATGTCTTGCATAAGAGAAAGTCGTGAAAAGATGGCTTTGCCGGCATGTAATCTGGAGGAGGAAGGGATCTCACCTGGGGGTCCAGCAGTTCTGGAGACCCTGTGTCAGACTCTGAGCCCTTTGCCTGAGGTTGCAGGACACCGTTGTCCCTGTTCAAGGTCTGTGTCCCCTCCATGGAGGCAGGGTTCTGGGGGGAGAGGAGGTAAAGCTACATCCAGATGCCCCTCAGCCAGCTCTCAACACCCCTCTCACAACTTTCTGATTCTTCTGATCTGCTGCGAGCCCCAGAAAGGAAACACACTCCTTCGGGATACAGTAGGGAGGAAGAGGAGATGGGGGACAAAGAGATAAGCAAGAGGGAAGGTCTCACAGTCTCCCCGGCTGGAGTGCGGCGGCGTGGGGGCTTCCAGGACTTGCAGCCAGTCAGTGAGTTTATGTAGAAGCAGCGTCCCGAGTGAGGGTCCAGGTGCTGTTCCCAGGCGTCCAGCCTCTGCAGCGGGGGGCATACAGGGTTTGGGGGTGGGGAGCGGGAGCAGCGGCGAAGGTCCACCAAGTTACAGTACACAGGGGGCTCTGACATGAGGGGCCTGGGTCCCGCCTGCCAGAAAAGGGGGAAGAAAGGTAGTTATTCTGCCTGAGCCCTCCCCAGACTTCTCTCCTCACCCAACCACCTCCTTCCCTCCCCCCACCATTTTCTCACCACTAGATCCTGCCTGGGGTGACCCAGGTACTGAGGGAGAAACCGGTCCCCAGCTGATTTTTTTTTAACTCCCTCCCTCACAGTCTTCTTTGCTCTTCTCCTCACTTCCTGTTGCCAACTTCCCTCCTCCCCCACACTACCCCCACCCCAGGGCTGCAGGAAAGGGGAACAGGCTGCGTGCGTGTGTGTGTGTGTGTGTGTGTGTGTGTGTGTGTGTGTGTGTGTAAGGGGGGGGGTGGTTTAGGGGAGCTCTCCACCCTCACATCCTCCAGAGTAAAAGAAGACAGAGAGGAGGGGGTATGGGAAAGGAGGGGCCATTTCTCAACCACCAGTAACTAAGAGAGAGGAGGGGCTGAGTCTTCAGGAAGAGCAAGGGAGTTCCGTCTCTAGAGGGGACTTACTGGTGACTTGAGCGGGCAAGATCTGACACAGGGCAAACCCTGCCGTGGGCCAGCAGTCAGGAGGAAGAGAGAGAAAGCATACCTGAGGTTGGCTTTATTGCAGTCCATCTATCATCTGCCAGGTTCCAGGATCCTCAAGGATCTTTGCTACTTGCTGTCCCTCAGCTAGAATTCTTTCTCATCCCCTTGTTTGCTTCATGGCTGTTTCTAACTTCTCTTTATTCAGATTCAACTAAATGTCATCTCCTCAGAGACGCCTTCCTAGGCCACCTCGTTCACTCTCCACCATATTTACCTTCTCGGTAGCACTTATCAGTACCAACATATATTTACGTATTATCACTCCATGGGACTCCCTTGAAAGCAGAGAGCATGTCTGTCCTGTTTGCCACTGTGCCTAGAACAGGGCCCGGCAGTAAATATCTGTTGACAGGTGCTCAGAAGGAGAGCTGTGACTTACTATATTGGCACTGGTCTCTGTCAGCAAGTCCTCCTGGGAGAGGGATCTTCCACTTGGTCCATCCTGGAAGGGTGTCAGGAGAGTGGGCCTCAAATTGGTAGCACTAAGACTTCTACACATTTTGGGGGGAAGAGAAGGAGGCTGCTGCAATGTAGTCTGGGCTCTGACTGGGGCTGCCTGAGATAAGTGCAGCTCTTCTGGTGAGCCAGGAAACATCTTTGGCCCTGGAAACAGAAATGGGGAGAGCAGGGGCAGGCGGTCAGAGGTGTAATCTTGGCTGGGTGCTGCATCCTGGGGGTTCACAGGGAAGACAAGAGCAGGGGTAAGCTGTTGTTGAAAAATAAAACAAGACCTCAAGGACTTGAGACTGGGAAGAGAGGCAATGGGAGCACCATGATGGGAATGATGGGGATGAGGAGTGGGCTTATCACAGGTAAAGAAGAGAATGGGATCAGGAGGGAAGAGGAGATTTCCAATAACTCACAGAAGCTGGGGAGGTAAGGAAGTGATGGGGGGGACTTACCACGAGTCCAGAGGGATTGCCTGGTGGTGATGGTGGTTGGGCTCTGGGAAAGTACAGATTCCTCTGTCACGTAGGCAGCTGGTACAAAGATGGGACGAGAGCTGGATGGTGATCCCAGGCGCCTTGCCAACCACCAGTCTGAGTTGGTCTTGCGAAGCAGTAGGAACCTGTCCCCTTCAGCCATAGACACCTGCCTACCATCTGCCGCAGTATAAGTGAAGTCGTAGAGGGCACAGAGCTGGGATCCCCGAGAAGTGTTTCGGGGCCCCAGCCCTAGGCTCCCCCAAGTACGTGGCCACCACTGGCCCAACAGCATTGTGTTCAATACTGTCACCTGTGGGAAAAAGGGGTGTTGGATATCCAGAAAGGAACAGAACTGGCTACTTCTAGGCAGAGCAACATGGTTCTAACAGCAGTGTCAGAGAGAGGTAAGAACAGGAAGAGGGTAAAGCAGAGGACCTGAGTGGGGGTCAGTGACAAGTTATGGGGGCTGAGAACTCCTGAGTGATGTTACTAGTGAGGAAGTATGTAAGGTGATAGAGGATGTGGTCAGCGGGGCTGCGAGGCCAGCAAGGCAGGAAATCAGACTCGGCATAGTTCAGTGATTTTCCTCCAAGTGCTTTCTGGGGCTCATGAGAAGATCCAGGGATAGGAGGAGTCGGTCCTGGATGGTGGTGGGACTCGAGCTGTACACAGGAAGAAGAGGAAAAAGAATCAGGTCTGAGACAGAACACAGGCAAAGAGAAAGCAGTTAATGACAAAGATGAAAATGTTTGTGGCCCTTTTTAAATTGACATAGGCACCAATGTTTCCATTACCGATCACCTCAGACCTGAAGTTGTATGCTTCCTGTGTAGAGTCAGAGAGACACAGAAACAGAAACAGAGAGCCAGAGAAGTAGCAAGACCAAGTTGGAGAGAACAAGAGATTGGATGAGAGAAACACAGGGGTTCAGAGTTAGAGGAAGAGGTGAAAACTCCACCATCCTCCCAATCCAGGACATGTTTCAGGGAGCTGGGAAGCCTTGATACAATCCTCTGTATTTAAGCCTCTTAGGTGGGGCTCTACTTTAGTGTGGGGTTCATTCATTCATGCTCTTAATAAGGAGTCTGAGCTCCTCCTATGTGAAAGAAACAGTGTTAGGCACTGAAGATAAGGGAGGGGAAGGAGACAGACACAACCCTTGCTCTCTTGGAGCTTAAGGACAGATCTTAACTAACCACATAATAAATATATTAATTACAATAGAATCAGGGACTATGGACAAAACTAGCATAGGATGCCATGACAGCATATTGGGGTGGATGGGAGGCTGATGTCAGCTTTTCCTGAGAAGGTAGGAACTGACCTCTCCTGTCCATTGTCAGAGCTTTAAAACCCACACTTGAGCTTCCTCCTTACCTGACCACTCCTCTTTGGCCCTTCTCTGTTTCTCCGCAGCACCACGTGAGGCTTTCTGTGAAGCTTTCTGTCTGGCTTTGGAGAGGTGGGGTACCTCCCCCTTGGTGACGTCAGACTGCCAGCTCTCCTCCCCGGATATGTGATCTGTGGGCTGGGTCGCCAGTACTAGGCTAGGATTCTGCCCCAGTGACATTCCTCCTTCATTCGCCCTACTTTCAAAATGTGGAGAATTGCACCTCTCAACTCTTCATTCCCACTTCCAAAATAGTGACCAACTTTACCCATTCATTCATTCACTCATTCATTCATTTAATGTTTGTTAAGTGCTCAAATCCCATTCTTCTCTGCTCTCTCTGAAGTTCTCTCCTGCACTTTATCCTCTACTTCTTTATAGAGTCTTTCTCATTAGCTTTTGAATTTGTCCCATCAGATTTTAAAGGTAGCCAAGTCTTCCCCATCTTTAGACAAATCTCCCTTGACTGCTCTTCGGTTACCACTGTATCTCCCTCTCCCTTTTTAAAATCAAACTTCTTAAAGAGTTACCTACACAGAGGTCTTCATTTCCTCTCCCCTGACTCTCTCACCTTTCTAAGGTCACTCTTCACTGGGGTCATCCCTGAGTTTGCACGGACACTTTGCATTCGTAATGCTGCTTGTCATCTCAGTAGCTGCCAAACAATGGACTTTTTTCTCCTTCTGTAAAAACTGTGAGTGTCCCCCTTACCTTTCTAGCACTTTCTTCTCTGTTGCATAAGGAAAGACTTTCCTTTGCTTGTTCCTTAAACCCCAGTGGTCTGAGATCATGTGCCCTTTGCACTCTGTAGACCCTAGGTAGTCTTAATCTGTCTAGCTCAAATGACCTTTATATGCTGCTGAGTACTATATCTTCCTTCTAGGTCTTTATCTAAAGCTCTGGTCTAACCCACTATCCACTAAAAAAACTCCACTTGGGTATCTCACAGGTACCACAAACACAGTATGTTCTAAACGGATCTTGTCAGCTTTCCCCAAACCCATTTCTCTTCTAGCACCCTACTCAGTTAAATTTAAATTCAGTATATATTTATAGAATGCTTATTAGCATTTGTGCCAGGCAGGAACTGTGGGATGAGTATTGCTAATATATATAATATTTAATGACAAATATATATATTTGTCATTATGTATTAACATAATATATAATATATTATATACAGAATAATATATATTTAATACATATGACAAATATAATATTATATTTGTCATGTTATTATGACAAATATAATCCCTACCCTCTCATAACAATTAAAATACAGTATGCTATTCACTATCATAGGGGAAATACTGTCATCTGTTGGTGCACATAGAGGGTGTACCCAACTGCCCCATGCCAGAAACTTGACAGCCAACCTTAATTTCTCTTGTTTCCTCACCACTCACATTTAATTGATTACTAAACCTTTCCAATCTACCTACTTCCTTTAATCCCTATAACCACCACCCTCCTTAGCATCCTCCTTACAAGGATGATATAACCTCGTAACTAGTCTCCTTGAATACAGTTATTCTTCCTTCCAGCCCATTCCTGGTACAGCAGCCAGAGTGACATTTCTAAAATGCAAAAATGCCTTGCCATTCTCCTGACTTAACCTTTCAAAGATTTCTCATTGTCCTCAGAGTAAAGTCCAAATTTTACAATTGATTCACAGACACTTTCTCCCTTTATCCTCGTCTTTCACACTCCCCGCCCCAAACTCTGTACTCCAGCCACACACTAAATCCTTATACTTCTGAAGTGTGCTGAGGTCTATGGTGCTTTGCATATGTTGTTTCCTCTACCTGAAACACTTCCTCTCTCCGCTTCTACCAATCAGTCTTCACCTGGCCAACTCTGACTCACCATTCATATCTCAGTTGAAAGGTCACTTGCAAAAGAAGGGCTCTTTTAATGCCTTAGAGGTGGGTAGGGGCAGTTTCCACAGAAAGCTTTACATCCTCCATCATAACTTTTGGCACACTTTAAATATTATTTGATTATCTCACTTCCCACGAAGTCTGTGAGCTCTGCCAAGGCAGAAGCCTATATCTATTTTGTTAATAATTCTGTCTTTAATGCCTTGTATAGTTCATAATACAAAGTAACCTTTCTGTGCCTTGTGTCCTCATCTGTAAAACGAGAATGAGAAAATCTACCTCATGGCTTGTTGGTTTGTTTGTATTTTGTGAAATAATAATCATTTTACTATAGCTCCTAATATTATGTGTCAAAAATTGGGGTAGGGCTCAGCTGGGTGATTCTTCTGTCCAGTGTGGTATGCAGCAGGCAGATGGGTTGATACGGAGAGCTTCGCTCACATGTCTGAGAACCTTGATGGGGTGACTGGAATGCTGGGATCAGCTGGAGCTGTCAGCCAGAATGTCAACATGAGACCTCTCAGCTCAGGGCTACAAGAGTGTTCTGACAAACATGGGCAGAAGCCACCACATTTCTTATGACCTAGCTTCAAAAGGCCCAGAACCCCTATAGAATATTTGAGAATTAAATTAACATATGTGAAGTGCTTAGAACAGTGCCTCACTCTTAAATACTATTACTAATTACTCTTAAAGGGATACAAAGATGAATAAGGATTCCTTTCTTAATTACTCATCTTGTCATCATGTGCTTCCTTGTCTAATATATACTTATTGCCAAACTCTTAGTCTTCCCACTTTCCCTTAGTCTGACTTTTCCCCTACACATGCTCCCTCCTCCCCTTTGATGAGATTGTCTAGCTGTATGTGAGCTGCAGACTTATATTAAATCAATATTTAATAGTTCCACTTTTTAAGTTAATGGGATATCTACACTGATTTCCATTATGTCACTAAAGTCCGTTGATCGTAACCGTCGACTCTAATTCTTATGAACTTGGACCGTCTGCCATTGTGGGTAGCCACAGTCAACTGTTGGCAACAGGAGGTTGCAAACCCAGGTTTCCGTCACCGCCCTCCCGCGGCGTTAGAGGACTAAAGTGCGCAGGCCTCTAACCGTAAAGTCTCCTCCCGCCGGACCATCGAAACAGGGCGGCTCAGCACTGCAACGGCGGTCTCTTCATCTCTATGATACTCTTTTCCTGGTTCCTAGTGTTGCATGATGGGAGAAATAGCCTATTTCCCCCGCGTGGTGCACAGGGAATGGCCTAACTCAAAACTTCATTTCCCGGCGTGCTTCTGGCTGGTCTCTCAGCCCGTAAGCGGGAGGCCGGTTCCGGTTGCATCAGCGTGGGATCCACGGCGAAATGAGACTGTTCGTGAGCGAGGGTGCCCCCGGGACACTGCCCGTGCTGGCCGCGGCTGGGAGGGCCCAGGGCAGAGCGGAGCTGCTCATCAGCACTGTGGGCCCCGAAGGTAGTCGGGCTGCTGCGGGTGGGCGGCGGACGAGAGGGGCGGGGCAGAATCTGCGCGAAACGCTAACCCCTGCCACTCACTCCCGTCAACCTTTTGTCCCATTATCCGTGGTCATCCCATCCCCTCTTCCTTCCCAGTCACTTAATTCATCAGTCACGTCCCTAATTACCCTCAGTATGCCCTTCCCTCATCTCTAGTCTCCCCTCCATCCTGGGACCCTGACTCACCCCAGTGAACCTCTTTCCACTTTCCAGCTTTCTCCCACACCTACCAGACACCCCCCGCCCCCGACACACACTCACACAAGAACCACTGGCATTACAACCCCCAGGCACCTTTTTCTTTCCTAGGAAACCCCACTCTCCTCTCCTAAAACACACTCGTTTTGGTTTACTTGTTCTCCTTCCCAGTCAACTGTTTGGATGTCTTAAGCGGTTCTCTTGCCAATCTCTTTTGTTCTTACACAGTTACCAGGTCATTCTCACATGTCCTAGTTACTTTGAACTGTTCTAGTTCTTGGCTGCCGCACTAACCCAACACCAACACCTCCTCTGCAGTCCCCATCTGTTCTTTCCAGCCTGTAGTCTCAGCTGAGCACCTGCTGGTCTCCCCAGCTCATTCTGGACACCACCCCCTTTCAGTGGTCCTATCCTGGAACCACTGGGTTGAGACTGCCCATCTTCTTCCCTTTTCCCCTGAACAATGTGAAGTTGTCCTTATGAGTTGACAAAGTATTTCTTCCCCTTTTCCTGTCTTTCACCTATTTTTCTCTCCTGCATCAGAGCATGTGGTCCCGTTCCTGACCCGGCCTAAGGTCCCTGTCTTGCAACTGGATAGTGGCAACTACCTCTTCTCCACTAGTGCAATCTGCAGGTCAGTACTGATGCTCCGTGCAGGGAGGTGGCTGAATCAAATCAGGGCTTACTGTGCTCTGTGTGGCCTTATACACAGCCATTGTTTCACTGTGGGGTGAGAATGGGCTAGGCAAAAGGGCCCCTCTAATTCCACCTTCTCTTGCTCTCTCTCTGGCAGATACTTCTTTCTGTTATCTGGCTGGGAGCAAGATGACCTCACCAACCAGTGGCTGGAATGGGAAGCAACTGAACTGCAGGTGGGGCTGAGACAGGGGAGATGACGGGCAGGCCCTCGCTCTGCATGGCCATCCTGACCTCTGTCCCTTGCATTTTAGCCAGCTTTGTCTGCCGCCCTGTACTATTTAGTGGTCCAAGGCAAGAAGGGGGAAGATGTTGTTGGCCCAGTCCGGAGAGCCCTGACTCACATTGACCACAGCCTGAGTCGTCGGAGCTGCCCTTTCCTGGCCGGGGTAAGCTGGGTCTTGAAGTGGGGATTGGGGAAGGCTGTATGGGGTAAGAATTAAGAAGGAGGACAGTATTCAGAGTGTTCGAACCCCAATACTGCCACCTTCTAGAAGTGTAACCTTGCAAAAAATCATTAAACTTTCTAATTGTCTATTTTTTAATCTTTGAAATGGGTAATATTGGTACCCACCTCATTGGGTTGTTGAGAGGAATAAGTGAGATAATTTTAAATGTTTAATTAATATAGTGCTTGACAGTAGCAAGTGCTTAGGAAATGTTAGATATTTTTATTACTGTTGGGAAGAAACTGAGTGTCTCGCCTGTGTACCTTTTTCTTTTCCCCAACGAAGGAGACAGAGTCTCTAGCTGACATTGTTTTGTGGGGAGCACTGTATCCATTACTCCAAGACCCAGCCTACCTCCCTGGTGAGCACTGTGCATATTACTTTACTCCTAGCCCCAACCCTAGGAGCCTGGTATAAGGCTTATAGAATGGGCAGTATATTGGGTACCCACTATGAGGTGTAACTTGACACTTCAGCTATAACAGAAAGATGGTAAAGGGAACTGGGGAAGGCAACTGGAGAAACTTCACAAAGAAGAGGAGGTCCATCCATGCCTGCCCATTTCTGGTCTTGCTGGTTCCCTGTTTTCTCCCATGTCCACAGAGGATCTGGGTGCCCTGCGCAGCTGGTTTCAGACACTGAGTTCTCAGGAGCCTTGCCAGCGAGCTGCAGAGACTGTGTTGAAGCAGCAGGGTATCCTGGCCCTCCGGCCCTACCTCCAAAAGCAGCCCCAGCCCAGCCTCCTTGAAGGGAGGGCTGTCAGCAATGAGCCTGAGGTTTGGGACCTACTAGAGCAGTCCTCACAGAGCCTGAGTGCCTGAGGGGTGGGGGGGTGGGGGGGATGGGTGGCTTAGAGAGGGACTTTGAGCATGGCCACTACCCTTTTCAGTTGTTGGAGTTTCTTTACTCTCTGGGCCCTTCTCACCTGGTGAGGGATTCCATGTACTCTTCGTAGGAGGAGGAGCTGGTTACCCTATCTGAGGAGGACATCGCCATGGCTGTGACTGCTTGGGAGAAGGGCCTGGGAAGCTTGCCTCCCCTTCGGCCACAGCAGAATCCAGTGTGAGTAGGCACAAAGGAGTGGGGCTTGGTTTCTTAAGTGGATGTTGTTGATAAGATCAGTGCCTGCCTGCCTGCCAGGTCCCCTGTGCTGCTGGCCTCTTTAATTTTTTCTCCTTTGTATTCTCTCTCTCTCTCTTTTAAGTTTTATTCTCTGTGGCTTATGATTTTGGACTCTCTGTCCATTAGTCCCATCTGCAAACATGTTTTATTTACCTGGTGATAGCACCTACATCTGTTTTTCCAGTTCAGATCTCCACTCCGAACTCCAGACGTATTTGTCGGGCTGTTTCCTGGAACCCTCCACCTCCACAGGCATTGCAAACTAAACATGTCCAAAAGCAAACCAATTATCTTCCCTGTCAGCTTCACTCTCCTTTATTCACTTACTTTAGCAAATAACCCCCCATCTTCCACCTAAAAATCGAAGCCAGAAATCTTGGTGTTATCGCCACTCTTTTCTCATGCCCTCCTTCTGTGTCATTTATTCCATTACCAAGTCATTGATTCCAACTCCTAAGTAGTCCTCGAATCCATCCCTTCTCCTCTTCCTCACAGCTGCTTCCTTACATCAGGCCTTACCATCTCCTCCCTTTCTTCCTGCCACCACACACTTCACACCGCTACTGGAATGACTGCCTAAATCTGCAAGTAGTATCTCACCCTGCTTTTAACAATTCTACATACAGATGGGTCCTTTGTTTAGTTCACAAGGCCTTTCAAGATATGGCATCTGCCTGAGGCTTCATATTTATCGCCCTCCCGCTACACTGAGACCACACACACACACATTTTTCCATCAAAATGAAATATTTGTAGTTCTGAGATTGTTGTCATTCGATAAAGATTTGAGTATCCACTTCTTGCTAGGCCCTACATGTTCAATTTACAGAAGGGAACAAAACAGACAAGACCTCTGCTCTCATGGAATTTTTTTTTTTTTTTAGAGAGAGAGGGTAAGGAAGGAAGAAAGAGAGGGAAAGAAACATTAATCAGTTGCCTCTCACACACCCCAACCGGGGACCTCACCTGCAACCCAGGCATGTGCCCTGACCAGGAATTGAACTGGTGACCTTTCAGATCGCAGGTGGGTGCTGAACCCACTGATCTACACCAGCCAGGGCTCTCATGGAACTTTGAGTTTAAAAATGTAGATAGGTATTTTAAAAACTCACAACTGTATAATTATAAGTTTTAGTAAGTCCTACGAAGGAAAAGAACAGGATGCCACAAGAATAAATAACACAGATTAACCTATAGGCCTCTCTAAAAATTGATGTTTCATCTAAGACTTGCAAGATGAGTAGGAATTAGCCAGGCAGGGGTAAGGCCCGAGGAGCAAGAGTTTAGCTCTTTTTTTAATTTCTGTTCTTTAAAAAAAAAATTATTGATGGGAGAGAGAAAGAGAAACATTGATTTGTTCCATTTATTTATGCATTCATTGGTTGATTCTCGTACGTGCCCTGACTGGGGATCAAACCTACAACCTTGGCATATCAGGATGATGCTCTAACCAACTGAACTACACAGCCAAGGCAGAATTTGGCCCTTTTTAAGGAATTGCTAAAAGGACAGTGGCTAGAGGCTAGACAGTCAAGGGACAGATGGACCAAGATGAGTTTTGAGAGGAAGGCAGGCTGACACCACACCATACTCTCACCTTGGTGTCTGTGCACATGCTGTTCCCTCTCCTACAATGTCTGTATCATACATAACTGGTGTACAGTCATTCCTTGAGTGACTAATTTTATAATTTCCTTTTTTGTTTTAAAGATTTTATTTACTTATTTTTAGAGAGGTGAATGAGGGAGAAAGGGGGAGAGAAACATCAATGTGTGGTTGCCTCTTGCATGCCCCCCACTGGAGGCCTGGCCTGCAACCTAGGCATGTTCCCTGACTGGGAATCGAACCGATGATCCTTTAGTTAACAGGCAGGCACTCAGTCCACTGAACCACACCAGCCAGGGCTCATTTCCTTCTTCACAGAGCTTGAGTGCTTTATTTTCTCGGAACTTCCATTGTCAAAATATGTTGTAATTTTCTCTTTTCATGACTATGTCCTCTAATCTATCAGTTTATTAAAGGTAGAGACTACATCTCTTTACTTTTATATGGCCAAGTTTCTGACACAGGGCCAAGAGTTCAGTAGATACTGATAAAGTTTGAATAAATTAATGATGAAAGTCCATCCTTTGTTCATTTGCTCATATTGAGTATTTCTTCAGTACCTACTGTGGATTCATTTTTTTACGAAGCACTTTTTAAGGAGGTAATAAAGAATAGGAGATCAACTTTTTCAGGTGTTTATACAGGCTAACATGCTTTCATGCGTATGTAGAAGAGGAGACAATTGGCATTAAAGACCTATAGCCAAACCAAACTGTCTTCTGTGCTTTTCCTTCTGACCAAAAGACATCCCCAGTGCACTGATCAGGCAAATTCCAACCCATTCTTGAGGCCCAACTCAAGCAGTTCTGCCTCTGTGAAGTCTTCTCTTAATCTTAGGCTGGAGTTTGCACTTGCTTTCCTTTGAATTCCTTTGGCACTTTGTACCTCTCATTGGACTGATTCCAGGTAGCAGTTATAGAATAGACTGTAACCCCCTAGAGGGCAGAACTCCGGGCATACCTTTCTGTCAGCCTCAGTAGCAAGCATACCCATAATTAGGGAGAAGTTACAGGGCACATAGTCAAAGGAACACTTAGTATGCTGCCAAGTGCTCAGGGGCTTGGGACACAGGGATGACCAGTGGAAGGCCAGCCATCAGTGAAGGAAGGCTTTCCTGAAGGAGCTGATTTCAAAACTGGATTTCAGTGTCCAGTGACGATAGGTTGAGAATGGTTGGGAAGATAAAAGGGCCCTGATGAGGTGTCAGGGCCAAGACGGGGTGGATACATGATGTGTGCAGCTGAGCTGTTGAGGATGGTGAACCCTAAAAAGAACAGTGGGTTGAGTGGCTTCAGGCAGCAAGGTGAGTGACATGTCTAGGAATGATCCTGGAAAAGTGGGGAGGAGAGGGTGGTTATGAAGGTGGGAGATGGTGCCTGCTGGTTTGAGTCAGGCCATGAGAAATGGCTGGCGTGGGTCAGAGGGAGGAATTGGGTGGCGAGGGGTGAGGATTTCAGGTGGTGACGAGATAGCAACAAAGCATCTGGAAGAAGGGAAGAGGTCAGCCCTGGGAAAGTTCTGGGGGGCATCGGAGTCCGGGAATAGTGAGTGAGGGTGATTGGACAGAGCCTTGGGAGAGTTTGTCAATACCCAGGAAGTTGGAGCCTGAGAATGAGCTAATGGGAAAGAAAGTCACCCTTGTGGGCCATAAAGTGGGCCAGGGGTCTGTGTGGGAATATGGCTCTTTACGAGCAGTACGTGAGGCTTACTCGCTGTGGGCAGGTCCTGTATACCTACTGTAGGGGATCATGGGGTTTTGGGGGAAGATTATGGTCCTGTGGGTTCATTTGAGGAAAGACTTCAAATATGCATGACCCAAGACAGTAGACTAGATCTGTGTCTGGGTATCCAGGGCACTTTGGGTCCCTCTTGACCCTCACATCTCCCCTACAGACTGTTCTCTTCTTCCTTAACAGGTTGCCTGTGGCTGGGGAAAGGAATGTGCTCATCACCAGCGCCCTTCCTTATGTCAACAACGTCCCCCACCTTGGAAACATCATTGGTTGCGTGCTCAGTGCTGATGTCTTTGCCAGGTGGAGCCAAGTGCTGTGGGGCAGACCTGAGGGAGCAGTGGGCCCCAAGGAATAGGATGCCTCAAGGGTGCAGGCTGGAGGGGTCCTGGGGACATGGAGAGGGGCTGAGATGCCCTCCCCCCAACACACATACCACCCCCCCATATTCTCTTTCAGGTATTCCCGCCTCCGCCAGTGGAACACCCTCTATGTGTGTGGGACAGATGAATACGGTACAGCAACAGAGACCAAGGCTATGGAGGAGGGCCTCACCCCCCAGGAGATCTGCGACAAGTACCATGTCATCCATGCTGACATTTACCGCTGGTTTAATATCTCCTTTGATATTTTTGGTCGTACCACTACTCCACAGCAGACTGAGTAGGTTTTCCCTGGGGCTGGGGACCATGAGAATATCCTGTAGACAGGGGAACCAAGATGGCTGTCTAGGCACTCCCCCCCTTAAACTTAGGACATGAAATTGCCCTGGAATGTATTCCCTGCAGTATTAAGGGGATTTGATGTGTACAGGAGCCAGACTAGGGGCTAAAGGAGCAGCTGAAGGAGGGAAAAGTCAGGATGTCGGCTCACGGGAAGCATGCTGTCCCTCTACCACCTCCCTTCTCTTCCCTGGTTGCCAGAGAGTCTGAGGACATTCCCTCCCACTCCTATGTGTGTTTATAGCAAATATGCTGTTTTTTTCTTTTGCCTGATAGTCATCCTGATAAAACCTCTACATAGTGGACAGGCTTTCAGCTAATAGTGCTGTGTGGTTTAATAGTCGGACTGATTTAATTTTAATTTTTAGGATATGGTAAAATGATAGAACAGCACAGTCCTATCCTTTTGGAGATTTTTGTTAATGAAGAGTACAGAACAGATAGTTTGTATTTGAAAAAGAAATTCTCAAGTGTCCTGGGAAGAGATTGTATGAGGGGCTGGAGACTGTGTGTGAGGAGTCCGGGGTCCCGCCCCTAAAGATGGCTAGAGGCCTTTGCTGTAAAGGGTCTTCTGCCTGATTTCTTTGGCATGTGGACTAAATGAGTTTGGTCCTAGGTGGAGTAGCAATGAGGAAAGGTGTACCACTTCCTGTGCCTTCTCTGACCTGTCCCTCCCCCGTCCCTTGCTCACCTCACCAGAATCACCCAGGACATCTTCCAGCGGTTGTGGAACCGAGGTTTCGTGCTGCAAGACACTGTGGAGCAACTGCGGTGTGAACGTTGTGCCCGCTTCCTGGCTGACCGCTTTGTGGAGGGCGTGTGTCCCTTCTGTGGCTATGAGGAGGCCCGGGGTGACCAGTGTGACAAATGTGGCAAACTCATCAATGCCATTGAGCTCAAGGTGAAGGGAGGGTCTCATGGGAGCCCAGAAGGAGACAATCTCTGTTTTATTTAAAGATTTTATTTATTTATTTTTTAGGGTTAGATTTTATTTATTTTTAGAGATGGGGAAGAGACGAAGAAAGAGAGAGAGAGAGAAATATTTATGTGAGAGACAAACATCAGTGAGTTACCTCTTATAGGTGCCCCGAATGGGGACCAAACCTGCAAACCTGGCACGTGCCCTGACTAGGAATCGAACCAGTGAACTTTTGCTTTGTGGGACAATGCCCGACCAACTGAGCCACACCCATCAGTGTGACAATCTCTATTCTTAAGGGAATCCCAGTCTTTTTCCATTCAGGAATTTTGGTTTAGTATTCAAGACCTTTCACCAGTGATTCTTCCTACTCCACCCATCTCCGCAACTGCTCATTGGATAACTATCAAATGAACATTTACTGTGGGCTTAGCACTATGCTAGGAAATTGAGTTTATACTTTCCTACTTTTGCTCCTGCTTCAGACCATCTGTTCTACATTTGTTTAGTTCATTCTGTCTTCTATAAATACTGTCTCCTCTTCTACTCCATGTTTACTTATTTGTTACTTCACTCATTCAACACATTTTTTTGAGTCCTTATAGGATAGTCACAGTTCTAGATGCTGAGGATGTATCCATGAACAAGGCAGACTTATTTAGTGCAGTGAGGAGCCTAAAGACAAGAATGTAATTACAGAATAAATTGCCAGGAAGATGTGTTAGAGAGTGACTTCTGGGGGAAAATTTAAGGTAGGTGATTAGGGAAAGCATCTCAAAGGAGGTAACATTTGAACTGAGAGTTTAATTGAAAAATGAGAAGGAACAACCAAGGCAATGAATGAGTGAGGTTAAGAGTATTCCAAGCAGAAGGATAAGGAAACACAAAGGCTCAAAGCAGCAAGGAGCTCAGACGCAGAACTGGAAAGGCCAGTGTAGCTGTAGCATTGTGGGTGAGAGGCAGAGTGGACTGTGACGAGGTCGGATTACCAGGGCCTAGTAAGCCGCTGCCCGAGTTGGGTGGCAGGCCGCTTGGTGGAAAATGGGTGAGAGGGAAGCGTGAAAGTGGGGAGACCAGTTTGCAGGCTAGAGCGGTAGCTCCGAAATGGGATGATGTTGGCTTGGACTAGGTTATAGCAGTAGAAATGGGCAAAAAATAAAGGACTTGAGATATGTTGTGGAGGCAGACTCTAGAATTGGATACATTGGAATTCAGGGTGAGGGGAAAGTGCAGAAAACAATGATTTGTAAGCTTTCGGCTTGAGCAGCTTGGGTAGACGGTAGTACCATCTGTGAACATGAGCGTGATTGCATGAAGAACGGGCTTTCTGGTAGAATGTGTCTGCGTTTGTTCAATTTGAGATGCCTCTTAGACACCCAAGGAGAGGTTAGGTAGGCCGTTGGATATAGGTGTGTGGAGCTCGGGAGAAGTCCTGAGAGAGTTACAGTTTCTCACTTTCAATAATCCTGATCAAAATTCACTTGGAAGTTTTCATTGATTAGCCCCACCTAACTGTTCATCATCGCCTTTCTGGGATTTTATACTCAGTTTGTACCATGAAAATAAGTATTTCTTGACATTTTGCTTTGTATAGGTCTGCTCTGTTTTGCCACGCAGAGAGCTGTGCATCTCTTTTGTCATTCCTGCCTCCCCTCACACAGGTGCAGGTAGTGTAGCGCTCAGAGGATGCTTCTTTTCTACCCTCTGGAATGACGGGACAGAGACAGGAAACTAGGAGTGACAAACGTTATGGCCTGAGTCTCCACGTTCACAGAAGGCCCAGGCAGTTCAGTTGTCTGAGTGTGAGCATGAAGCTAAGCTAGATGGCAGACTGCGGAGTTCATCCATCTGTGACTCTCTCCTTGCCTGGGCAGCTCCCCATGACCTGCAGGCCTGATCCTGAGTATCCCATCTTCAGTCACCCCTTCTCTTGCATTTCCCTTCACAGAAACCTCAGTGTAAAGTCTGCCGGTCGTGCCCTGTGGTGAAATCCTCTCGGCACCTGTTTCTGGATTTGCCCAAGGTAAGTGGGCCTTTCTCTCAACTTGGTCTGCATGGCCTCATCTACCCCCTCTGCCTCATCCACAAATCTATTCCAAGTCACTCTCAAATGTTATAATTTCTATTTAAAAATTATACATTATATAAATACATAACAAATGAATGGCATAAAGTGAAAGGCCCAGGCTGCTTACCAGAGGTGTTTACTACCATTCATGTTTCTTTATGTCTGTTCAGTAATATCGTATGCATATGAATGAACTGTACATATATGTTCTCTTCACTCTGTTTACTAAAAGACATTCTTGCATAACAACAGTACCGTTAACAAATTCGAGAAATTTAACTTTGATATAGCCATCAGACCTACCATCCAAATTCTAGTTTTGTCAGTTATCCCAATAATATTCTTATAGCACTTAATATTAAAAAGTACTATTTTTTCTTTAGCACCACAGACACTAGCTCAGGATCATGTATTTTTTAAAACAGGAAAAAAATGTATTTATATTTAAAATATATTTTATTGATTATGCTATTACAGTTGTCCCAATTTTTTTCTCCTCTTTATTCCCCGCCCCCACCCTCCTTAGCTCATGTTCATGAGTTGTACATATAAGTTCTTTGGCTTCTGCATTTTGTATACTATTCTTAACCTCCCCCCTGTTTATTTTGTACCTACCAATTATGCTTCTTATTCCCTGTACCTTTTACCCCATTCTCCCCCTCCCCTTCCCTGCTGATAACCCTCCATGTGATCTCCATTTCTGTGATTCTGTTCTGTTCTAGTTGTTTGCTTAGTTTGTTTTTGTTTTTGTTTTAGGTTCAATTGTTGATAGTTGTGAGTTTGTTATCATTTTACTGTTCATATTTTTGATGATCTTCTTTTTCTTAGATAAGCCCTTTTAACATTTCATATAATAAGTGCTTGGTGATGATGAACCCCTTGAACTGTACCTTATCTGGGAAGCACTTTATCTGCCCTTCCATTCTAAATGATAGCTTTACTAGATAATCTTGGATGTAGGTTCTTGCCTTTCATGACTTTGAATACTTCTTTCTAGCCCCTTCATGCCTGTGTGGTTTCTTTTGAGAAATCAACTGATAGCCTTATGAGCACTCCTTTGTAGGTAACTGTCTCCTTTTTTCTTGCTGTTTTTAAGATTCTCTTCTTATCTTTTATCTTGGGTAATGTAATTATGATGTGCCTTGGTGTGTGCTTCCTTGGGTCCAACTTCTTTGGGACTCTCTGAGCTTCCTGGACTTCCTGGAAGTCTATTTCCTTTGCCAGATTGGGGAAGTTCTCCTTCATTATTTTTAGAATAAGTTTTCCATTTCTTGCTCTTCCTCTTCTCCTTCTGGCACCCCTATGATTCAGATGTTGGAACGTTTAAAGTTGTCCCGGAGGTTCCTAAGCCTCTCCTCATTTTTTGATTTCTTGTTTCTGCATTCTGTTCTGGTTGAATGTTTATTTCTTCCTTATGCTTCAAATTGTTGATTTGCATCCCAGTTTCCTTCCCTTCACTGTTGGTTCCCCATATATTTTTCTTTATTTCACTTTGCATAGCCTTCACTTCTTCCTCTATTTTGCAGCCATACTCAACCAGTTCTGTGAGCACCCTGATTACCAGTGTTTTGAACTCTGCATCTGATAGGTTGGCTATCTCTGTGGCTTAGGCCTATTTTTGGAGTTTTGATCTGTTCATTCATTTGGGCCATATTTCTTTGTCTCCACACTGCTGTTATGGTGTAAGGGGAAGATCCTTAGGTATTCTCCAGGGCAGGGCAACACTCTTTGCTGTGTTGTGGCGCTGTATGTGGGGGAGAGATCAGAGAGGGAACAGTGCTGCTTGTTCTCAGCCGGCTCTCAGTCACTTCCCCCACTATCCTCAAGCAAATTGGGCCCTTCTGGTGCTGATTCCCAGGTGGGTGGGTTTGTGTACATTCTAGGACCCTGTGGATCTCTCCAACAAACTCTCCTGTGAGGCTGGGAGTTTCTCCTGCTCCCGAATTCCCCCATAGGCTTTTACATCTAGAGGTTTTTAGGCTTTCTTTTCCCTCACTGGAACCCTGGGTAGCTCGGTCTGTCTCACTCCCCTGTTATTCCTCTCAGTTTATCTCCACACAAATGTGGGACTGCCTAGTCCACCAGCTGCCTCCTTACCACATGTTCTTTCCTCCCTGACTGCTGTCTCCACCTCTCCTACTGTTCTGAATGTTTCTTTTTTAACTCCTTGGTTGTCGGACTCCCATACAGTTAGATTTTCTGGCAGTTCTGGTTAACTTTTGTTTTAAAATTTATGGTTGTCCTTTTGGTTGTGTGAGGAGGCAGAGTGTATCTACCTACGCCTCCATCTTGGCTGGAAGGCAGAATTGTGTATTGCATTTAGTTTTTATATCTCTTTAGTTTTCTTTCATCTGAAACAGTTTCCCAGCCTTTCTTTATCTTTTATGACATTAACAGTTTTAAGATTGCAAGCCCTGATCCCCTTTTTAAGTAGAATATTCCTCATTATTTTAATTGATACTTTTTTTTAGAGAGAGAGAGGAAGGGGGAGAAAGGGAGAGAAACATCAGTTTGTTATTCCACTTATCCATGTACTCATTGGTTGATTCTTATATGTGTCTTGGCCAGGGATGGAACCCATAGTCTTGGCATATTGGGATGACATTCTAACCAACCGGCCAGGGCATATTCCTCATCTTGGATTTGTTGTGTAGTTTTCTCATGATTAGATTCAGATTATGCATCCTCAGTTGGAATACTGCAAAAGTGATTTCATATCCTTTCCAGAGGCACATGGTGGCCAATTTCCCCTCATTGGGATGTGCATTTTGTTTAGTCAAGGTGTTATTTAATTTCTCCAATGTATAATTAATATTTTCCCCCTGGCAAGTTATAAGCAGTCTGTGGGAATACACTTTAAGACCATACAAATGCCTTGTTCTATGTTGAAAGGCCCTTCTAAATTTAGCATCCTTTATTATTTAATCATTCTTACCTGAACCAGTTTTCATTAAGATTTTCCAACTCTATCACTCTCTCCAAATTTATCCTTCTCCTTCATTCATTTAGTTATTATTTAGTTATCTATTAACAGTGTGGACTTAGAGATTCTTATTTTTTTCAATGGTTATAATTCATTCCTGTCTTAAATTATTTTCGTGTTCAAATTGTCCCTTGTCCAGTGGGAGCCTCTTCAAGATGATTTCTCTGTGTTTTTGAGATCTCCCACCATTTTTAAAGCACTTCTTTATTTTCTGGCATAACAAGATATTCTGGATTCATCTCATTTGAGCTTTGGAATCATTTCTCTGTAAAGCCCTAGTTTATTTCAGGAGGGAATAGTACTAAAGAATAATACAGGTGTGCTCATTGCTACTGGGGTGCCTTTGCTTCTGGGCTTTTAGCACAGAGAGTTAAGCATTGATTTTAGGTTCATGCAGACATCTGCAATTTCAGTCCCGCCCCACAGGGATTCTCTTCCCTTTCCCTCATTTCATGTTTGTGTCTCCCTTATTTCACAGTGAGTACCATGGGTCCTAGCAACATTTTCTCATTTGCTCTTTCTTACGCCACACTTAGAATTTCAGAATTGCTTCACCCAGACCCCTACCAAAAAACCTACTAAAAAGAGTTTAGGGTTTGTTGGCAGTTGTGTTCCTTCCACCAGCTGAGGGCATATACTCAATAATATGTTCAGATTGTCTTAGCTTAGTTTTCCCCCCTTTAGTGCAGTCATGTTACTGAAATAGGTTAATAAGTTTGGTTAATTTGCTTTTAGGTTTTTTTTCCTCTCATACTTGTTAATTTAATTCTTTGAACATGTAGAACTCAACATGCTTATAAAAATCAAAATTGCACAAAAAGCTGTACTGAAAGAAGTGTCATACTCTTTCCTGTCCATGCCACCTGTTGTCCCATGGCCTGTAGGTGATCAACTTTGTTTTCTGATTTATCCTTTGTACATTTACTTTTGTAAAGATAAGCTTGTATGTGTCCGCGTGTATGTATATGGCATGTGTACATGTACATGTGTGCTTTCCCTCTTACATAAGATATAGCATATACTGCATGTCCTCTTTTGCATTTTGTCTCCCACCCAACCGTGTGTCCTATAAATCGCCCCCTGTCACTTCATAGAGATCACCCTTGTTTGATTGTTTTTTCCTAAACAGCTGCATAGTTGCTACATTTGTGTGGGTTCCACAGTTTAACCGATTTTCTGTGTTCTCCATGTTTGCAGTACAGCGGGGCCTTGAGTAATGTTTTGTTCTGTGTTCTTTTGTTATAAGGTTGATGAGATGCCATAGGAACTTAACTCTTGTTTATATCAAGTAGCCTGTGGTAAAATTGGTTTCCTTATGTCGTTTCATTGAAAGCTGCAGAACCTATTAATGTTAAGTGAGGATTTCCTGTATTTTGCAATTACAAATGATTTTGCAATGGATGATCTTGTGCATGTATTTTTTTTTAATTGCGGGCTGTGTATCTTCAGGTTAAATTCCTTAGAAGTGATCACTTGCTGTATAAAGAGTAAATGCATATGTAGTCAAATTTCCCTCAATAGGTGTTCCATTTTTGCATTCCCACCAGCAATCTAAGTGTGTCTGTTTCTTCATAGCCTTGCCAACAGAGTATATTGTCAGGCTCCAGAAACTATGATATAAGCTTGTTTTTAAAATTTCAGCTGGAAGTATATGGTATCAAAGTGGATGTTCCCCATAATCCCATCTGAGAATAAAGCACTGATATATATTTTCCTCCAAAAATTTTTCTGAGCTTATGTTATTCTATGAATTAACATTTACTTTTGTAGTAATAGGATTATAGCATTTATTATTGTTTCTCAGTTTGCTTTATTTAATGAGTAATGAATCTTGGAGGTATATATACATGCCAGTTGTATACAGGTCTACCTTATTCTTTTTATAAATTTTTATTTATTTATCTATTTTTAGAGAGGGGAAGGGAGGGAGAAAGAGAGGGAGAGAAACATCAATGTGTGGCTGCCTCTCATGTGCCCCCTACTGGAGACCTGGCCTGGAACCCAGGCATGTGTCCTGACTAGGAATTGAACCGGCGATCGTTTGGTTCATAGGCTGACATTCAGTCCACTGAGCCACATCAGACAGGGCTACCTAATTCTTTTTAATGGTCTTATAAGTATTTTATTGTATTGATGCACCAGATTTCTTTATATTCTACTTAACCATGGAAATTAGTTTCAGTTTTTTGCCATGATAAACAGTGCACTTTTTTATATATGTATCTATATACTCTTGTGTGAATATTTTGGTTGAAAAATTCCTAGAAGCAGAATTGCTATGTCAAAGTCATGAGTCTTTTAATTTTTATACTATATTGCCAGACCACTCCAAAAAGGTTGTACATATTTATTGTTACACAAACTGTGTATGAGGTTTTTCTAGAGTAGCCCTCCATCTCTGCCATTTCAGCTGGAAGACCAGCTTGAGGACTGGCTGGGGAAGACATTGCCTGGCAGTGACTGGACACCCAATGCCCGGTTCATCATTCGTTCTTGGCTTCGGGATGGCCTCAAGCCACGCTGCATAACCCGAGACCTCAAATGGGGAACCCCTGTACCTTTAGAAGGTTACAAGGACAAGGTAAGAATCCCATGCTTTGCTCACATCTTGTATTATTCAGTCTTGGGGTTGAGACCCTGGGCTAGCAGAATACACTGTGAACTATGTCTTGTTTCATTCTGAGACTTCGGGTTAGTTAGGTTTTCCCAATTTTTTTAAACTAAATTTATTGGGGTCACATAGGTCAATAAAATTATATAGGTTTCAACTGTGTTTCTAATGCTTTTTTTATCCTAATATGTGTCTCTCCTCTTGACCATCCAGGTATTCTATGTCTGGTTTGATGCCACTTTTGGATACCTATCCATCACTGCCAACTACACAGACCAATGGGAGAGATGGTGGAAGAACCCAGAGCAAGTAAGCAGTTTTTGGTTAGCCTGTCTATGGGGACGGTGCATGCATGTGTGTGTGGTGGAGGGGAGGTGGCTTGGTTAGCCTGTCTATGGGGACGGTGCATGCAAGTGTGTGTGGTGGAGGGGAGGTGGTATTAGGGCTGGGTATGTGATCTTTCTTTGGTCTTTGAAGAAGGTCTCAGAAGCTCTCCTTCCAACTGTGTTCTATAGGTGAACCTCTATCAGTTCATGGCCAAAGACAATGTTCCCTTCCACGGCTTAGTCTTTCCTTGTTCAGCGCTAGGAGCTGAGGACAACTACACGTTGGTCAGCCATCTCATTGCTACAGGTACTCTGGAAGACTGGACTAGGCATATTCCTAGAGAATGAGGGCTGTGGCAATACTTGGGAAGATTTTGGAAAGATGCTAGGTCTTGCATGAGGAGTTGAGATGAGATAGAAAATAATTTAAACATGAGAGCTCAACCCAGAAGGAAATAAGAACCTAAAGAAAGCAAGAGTCCAAAGCTAAAACTTTGTAGTGTGTAGAAGCAAAGTGGGGAAAGGCCAGAATGGAGAGGCAAGGTCTCCCAAGTTCTCTGCAGGCCAGCTACTCAAGAAGTGTTGCTAGACACCCACAGTTGAGTTCAAAGGAGAAGAAAGAGTTAGTAGGTCAGAGAGGTAAGGATGTGATTTGAGCAAATGGTTCTCTTTCATTCTCTTTCTCTGTCCAGAGTATTTGAATTACGAGGATGGAAAATTCTCAAAGAGCCGGGGTGTAGGAGTGTTTGGGGACATGGCCCAAGACACAGGGATCCCTGCTGACATCTGGCGCTTCTATCTGCTATACATTCGGCCTGAGGGCCAGGACAGTGCCTTCTCATGGACAGATATGTTACTAAAGAATAATTCTGAGCTGCTTAACAACTTAGGCAACTTCATCAATAGGTAGGACTTGGTGAGGGATCATTCAGCAGATGAGCTGGGGTGGAGCTAACTCTGCTCCATGAAGTTGGAGAGATGGGAATGCCAAGATGCCTAGTGAATGGCAGGAGGCTGGGAGGGATGGGTAGGACCATGTGGAAAGTGGATTTCTATCAATTGAGACTTGCTCCTAGAACATAGTAGGCTATGTATGCTTGGGAGAAGTTGGTTGTAGAGATGCAATTTAGCAAAGTTGGTCACAAAGTTTTGCAAGTTGCTCTCTTTTTAATGTTCTGAGTAGAATTAGAATTGTGTTCTCACAAAAAAGTTCACTTGCAAGCTGTTGAAAAGTTTGGCTGAAGAAAGGTTTTACTTTAGTGTAGGGGTAGGAGGCTTATGCTGTACTCTTTGGAATTGTTGTTACTTTAGCTCATATTTCATTTTTGGTCCCTACATTAGTTACTCTGCAATCTAAAGAAATATCTTTGCCCTGGCTGGTGTGGCTCAGTGGACTGAGTGCCGGCCTGCGAACCAAAGGGTTGCTGGTTCGATTCCCAGTCAGGGCACATGCCTGGGTTGCAGGCCAGATCCCCAGTAAGGGGCAGGTGAGAGGCAATCACACATTGAGGTTTCTCTCTCTCTCTCTAAAAATAAATAAATAAAATCTTTAAAAACAAAAAAGAAATATCCTTCATGGGTACCTACCCTTTCAGGTTTGGTCATTACTGCATTTAACAGATAGTCCCTACTAGAGTATTTGATGGCAATTTACATATATCTCAACATGATCATTCTGAGTGTTGATTTTTTAAAAAGTTTTATTTATTTTAAAAGAGGGAAAGGGAGGGAGAAAGAGAGGGAGAGAAATATCAATATGTGGTTGCATCTCGCACACCCTCCACTGGTGACCTGGCCCACAACCCAGGCGTGTGCCCTGACTGGGAATCGAACTGGCAACCCTTTGGTTCGCAGGCTGGCACTCAATCCACTGAGCCACACCAGCCAGGGCTGAGTGTTAATTTTTAAAAAATAAAATGGTTGCTTAACTTTATCAGGTTTCTTTAAACAAGGGATATCTGTATGTGAAATGTCTGTTATGTTTATGTGCAGAGCCACATTCTTAAGGGAGAGAATGAGGAATTACTTGGTTAAGCTTTGCCTTGCAGCTTGAGGGAACCAGGAGGTATCAGTTCCGAGACAATGTGGAATTATGAAAATCAGGTCAAATTTCTATAAGGAGACTGGAAAATAACTTCTCTTTTTCTCTCCCCCTCCTTCTCTACTCCTATCAAGAGCTGGGATGTTTGTTTCTAAGTTTTTTGGGGGGTATGTGCCTGAGATGGTGCTTACCTCTGATGATCAGCGCCTACTGGCCCATGTCACCCTGGAGCTCCAGCACTACCACCAGCTGCTAGAGAAGGTTCGGTAAGTAACCTACACCCATCTCATCTCAGTGATCTGCTGGCATGTTGGGAGCCCCATACCGGTCCCTCAAGGATCTTATACCTTGGCCTGCCTCCCCCATTCCCAGGATCCGGGATGCCTTACGCAGTATCCTTACCATCTCTCGTCATGGCAACCAGTACATTCAGGTGAATGAACCCTGGAAGCGGATTAAAGGCAGCGAGGCAGACAGGTAAGTAAGGAGGTAGGATTGACTATAGGGATCAAGTATCTGGTAGGCTGTGTCCTCTTGGAAGTCCTGACTAGTGTCTCTTTTTCCCTAGGCAGCGGGCAGGGACAGTGACAGGCTTGGCAGTGAATATAGCTGCTCTGCTGTCCATCATGCTCCAGCCTTACATGCCCACGGTTAGCTCTACCATTTCGGCCCAGCTGCACCTCCCACCTGCTGCCTGCAGTGTCCTGCCCACAGACTTCCTGTGCACCTTACCAGCAGGACATCAGATTGGCACAGTAGGTCTCTGGGGATCAGAAGAGCCAGTCTCTCTTAAAATTCCTGTATTTGCCATGCTGCCTTTGGGGAGGGTCAGAGAACTTACTTTAGGCATGGGACTCTCACAGCTATTTTCTGAAACCCTTCTGTACTCGTCCCCATGCTACAGTGAGGCTTGTTTCTGATATAGTGACTCACAAGCCCAGTGTTTTCTGTTGCCCATATTTCCTCATCGCCCTTCATGCCAGAACCAAGGAGCTGGCACATGTAACTGATATATGGATGTTTGAAGTGACACCATGGTCACCTAGTCTCCTTAACACTAATAGGCAGTGCATCAAACTAGCATCATTAGTTTAGTCCTGAACTCTGTTAATACTTTGGGTTTTCATAGCGACCATCAGGGTGTTTTCTGGATTCTTTACTGAAATCAGCAGGTTATTTGTTCAGTGCTACACTCATGTTCCTTCTAAAGATTTAGAGTCCCTGAATGTCAGTGATTGGGGTTGGAGAGGCCCTCTGTATAATCTGGGAGAATTTATACCTAATCAGTGAGTAATTCTGGAACTTTTTTTTATAGGTCAGTCCCTTGTTCCAAAAATTGGAAAATGACCAGATTGAAAGTTTGAGGCAGCGCTTCGGTGGGGGCCAGGTGAGAAAGCCAGGCTGTGCTCTCAGCCAGCAACAGCCGGTGTCATCTCCTTGGTGTCTCTAAGTAGTCCTCACCACTCTTCCCATCTTTTGGCCCTCTACTTCCTCGCTAATAGTTTTTCTTTCCTGTCTTAGATGGAAGAGTCCTTGGCATTAAAGGTACTCACTTTCCCTGAGATGTTATATAAAACTTGAGATCAAGGGATGTTTCTGGTAGCAGGTGGTAACTCTGTTGTTGTTTTCCAGGCAAAAGTGTTCCCCAAGCCAGCAGCTGTAGAGACTGTGACAACAGCTGGACCACAACAGATACAAGAGCTGATGGATGAAGTGACAAAACAGGTATGAAGCTTGAACCCTGTGGGTGAGAATAGAAAACTTGAATCCTACATAGGTCCTTTCTGGTCTCACTGTTGTTATTCCCTCACCCCCGCCCTCTTCTTTTAGGGCAACATTGTCCGAGAACTGAAAGCACAGAAGGCAGACAAGAACCAGGTTGCTGCAGAGGTGGCTAAACTCTTGGATCTGAAGAAGCAATTGGCTCTAGCTGAGGGGAAACCCCTTGAAACCCCTAAAGGCAAGAAGAAAAAATGAAAGTGAGAACTTGGCTCATACAGTCACTTTAATGGATATGGACAGTAATAAATAAATGTACAATCTCTATATACATGCTGAGACCCTTTCCTGTTGTCTACCCCGAGCTTTCCCCCTGCGGTAGGTATGGGGTTGAGGGTCACATTGTTGACACTGGTGAGAAGGTGGTTAGTAGCCATGTCTGGGAAAGGATGGTACTGGCCCGAGGGGAAAGGAACGGTCCCAAGTGTTCAGACTTGGTGCAGATTGACCATTCGGTCAATTAGAGCTCGGCGAGTTGCCTCCACTTCTCTGGTGAGGCGCTCAATTTCCTGCTTGAGCCGTTCATTCTCTTCAGCTAGCTGTGCCGCTTTCCTTTCATTCTCTTGTTCTTTATCCTTCATGCGTTGCTTTCCAGTCCTGGCTGGGGACTGACCACTTCGTTTCCGTTTCCTGGGTAGTCCTTGGTCGTCTTCTTCCTCCTCCTGAGCCAGGGAGCTCTGAGTGGAATCTGGAGAGCAAGGGCTCTGGGAGATGCCTGTGACTTCTGCTGGTCCTGGTTCCTCAGTCAACCAAGCCAGAGAGGCAGGGTCAAGAGTGGTGAAGGTTTTTGATTCCTCCTTCAAGGGAATGAGGAAAGGTAGGCACTTTTAGTTGAGGAGGGAAGATCAACATCCCCCCTGGATTTACGTGTAACATTCTTACCTCCTCATTTCCAGGGGATGAGACATAGGCACCCGCATTTTCATCTGAGGACAACACTTCCTGCAGGTCCTCATACCATGCTTCCAGTTCCCAGTTGGACAGTGTCCCGAAGGAGAAAGGCAAAGACTCGGCTGCCATCACTGCAGCTGTATCAGGCTCTGGAAAGGGATATACAGAGGATAGTGGGGGGATGGTACAAGCACCTCAAAGCAGGCAAACAGTCTGTACCACAGGTTGGCAAACTGGCTTGCTGCCTGTTTTGTAGTAAAGTTTTATTAGAACACGGCTACATCTATTGATTTACATATTCTTCTGTGGCTACTTTTATGCTACAACACCGGAGATGAACAGTTGTGATGGAAACTGTGTGGCCCTCCATACCTAAGATGTTTACTATCTGGCCCTTTAAAATTTGTCAACCCCTAGTCTATACTAATATTCCCTCCTTGCTTTTGCCCCGCACTTGATGCAGCAAGTGCCTGGATATACATTCTTACGGGATCCTGGTAAGTCAGCCACCACAAGGAGCTCCACTGGCAGTTTCCAGGAGTAGTTACCACACCATTTGTGCTTCTTTCTCCTGTGTGGGGAGTCCTATGGGTTAGTCTAACCTTGATGGGGGTTGAAGTGTGGTAAGACAAACCAATTATCTTTGTTGGGGCCAATGCTTACTCAGACCCAGCTTTCAATTAGGACATGCTCTAAGAATAGAGATTTGGTCCTTGTTACAGGCAGGCCAGGTAGATGGACATGGTCTGACAGCAAAAGCCTGCGAACATTCAAACCCTCCTCTATATCTTCTCTAGGTGTTTTCATAGCTTCTTAGGGTCCCAGTAAAGCGAGCCTAACCAGCATCTCTTAGAAGTTGGTTTTGGGAAAGCGTTGGTCAAGTTTACCTGCTTTCAGGTGTGGTGATATATGAAGATACACTTCCTTCTGGAACACTGTGGGGATCAAAAATACATATGTTAGCCATTTTTGGAAGGGGAAGGAGCGGGTTCTTTTATCTTTAGCCTCCTATTGATTCTTCCTTACTTTCTGTCTTACAGAGTATGGATAGTTAACAGTCACTGCAGCCATTTCCAAGGACAGAGGAGAGCCTAATTTCCATTATTTTTAGCTGCTGACAATTGTAGTCTGGATTATATAATAGGAAAGCCCTGGGCATTTCAGCTTTCTCTAAATTCAAGGCAGGCCTCAAACCTGCCAGGGTAAGGACTGCACTACAGGGAAGGGAACAAATCAAGTGACATTTTCCTAATTCCATGCTCGCACTGACATCCTCCAAATGTACATTCCCAGTATGGACCTCCAACTGTTATCTGTTTACTTGCCATCTCCTTTGGGTGTCTCACAGGCATCTCAGACTTCACATGGCTAAAACCAAAGTCCTTACCTTCCCCTTCCAAAGTCCCCATCTGGTAAATACCAAGTCTAGTTGCTTCAGCCCAAACCTTAGTATCTTCATTGATTCCTCTCCTCTCATGCCTCAAAATCCAATCTAAACCACCAGCAAAGTATCTTAACTCATTCTCCAGAAACCCAGAATCTAAATATTTCTCATCAATTCCACTATTATCAAGTTACTATCTCATTTGGATGACAGCAGAAGGTCTCCCAGTTTCTGCGCTTGCCACCCCTCCCTGAGTCTATTCACAACACAGCAGCCAAAGTGGGCCTTTTAAAACTTAAGTCAGGTCCTGTCATTCCTCTGTTCAAAACTATCCAATGACTTCCAGTTTCACACACGTTAAAGGCTAACATCCTGCCCTGGCTGGTGTGGCTCAGTAGATTGAACATCAGCCTGTGAACCAAAAGGTCACCAGTTTGACTCCCAGTAACAGCACATGCTTGGGTTTCGGGCCAGGTCTTCAGTTGGGGCATGTGAGAGGCAAACGACAGATGTTTCTCTCCAAAACATAAATAAAATCTTAAAAAAAAAAAAGACTAACATCTTTAAAATGGCTTAAAAGGCACCACACAGTCTGCTCCTTCTCTGCCCTGGATTTCTCATGGACCACTCTTGCTCACCCTGGTCCAGCCAATTGGCTTTCTGTTCCCTAAAGATACTATGCTTGCTCCCACCTTAGGACCTCTTT
This sequence comes from Macrotus californicus, assembly GCA_007922815.1. NCBI lineage: Eukaryota > Metazoa > Chordata > Mammalia > Chiroptera > Phyllostomidae > Macrotus > Macrotus californicus. The sequence goes on from VMDR010000537.1 coordinate 67,770, forward strand.
TCTTGCTGTTCCTTCCCCTGTAAAGCTCTTCCTTCCACACACATGCATGGCTTACTGCTTCACCTCTTTTGTCATTTCTGTGAGGGAATCCCTGATCACCCAATGTAACACTGTAACCCCCACTCAAAGCATTCCCTACCCTTCCATTCGTTAGTTTTCTCTATGGTATTTATCTGTTTACTGTATGCCTCTTCCCACTGAACTGTAAGCTCTGTGAGGGCATATATTTTTCCCCTCTTGTTCATGAATGTATTCTGGGCCCCAAACTGCACTTAGTAGGTACTTGTTAGGAATGGATGGATAAATTCTTCCCAAGTTCTCTTACAGGGAAGGGAGGGTGAAGCCGAGAGCAGAGCAGCAGCTGCCTATCCCTGGGGACTGTAGATGCAATATCGCCCCAAGTGTTTCTCTGCAGGACTGTCCTCCCTGGGGAAACTTTCTTGCCTTCCAGTGCCTGGAACGGGGCTTTCATCAGCAGTGGAGCCCCAAGCCAGAGGGCTGTACAGCCAAACGGGGGCTGGCCTGATGCAATGGTTACAGAGAAAGTTGGAAACAGGACAGAGGAAAAGAGGCAGGGCCCAATCTCAAGAGAAGGAGAATACTCTGGGGAGACCCCAAATGACTTCCCACACTTAAGAAATCTAAGATGCTCGCTTGTGCAGGAGGCCCAAGGACCTCTGGGATAAAGGAAAAAACCCATTTCCTTCCCCTGTCCATGGGTACCCGGCCTCCAAAAGGCTGTGTCACTCTCCTGAAGGTTCTGTTCACCACTAGAGTTCAGCATGGCTGTCCTGTGTAGGGTTCACGAACCCCAGCTACGCTTGTAACCATCCTGGCACTGAGACGCGGCCTCCGACACCAGATTGGGGGTGGGGCTGCTGGTGGCAAAGCTGAGGCAGCGGCCTAATCTGCGCTCCAACAGGCTTCTAGGGAGAAGGGGTGTGTCTTGCTGCTCCACCTCCCACCAGATAGGCCTAACGGGGAGGCCTTAGGTAAGCAACTGTAGAGAATATAATAAATCTCCCAAGAGCAGCCAGGCCCCTTCGCTCCAAGCAGGGGTGGGGTGACGCTGTCGTACGAAGGAAGCAGTGTATATAACACCTCTCCCGAATAAAGGATTCTCGCCATCTATCCCTCGGACCGTCGCTAACTTCATCATACAGGGGGTGGTGCCACATCCTAAAGAGCGGATGCCCGACTTTGAGAGGACAACGTCGCGAAGATGGAAGGGTAAAAAGTAGATGGGTGATCGGTACTCACCTCTCTCCTCAGATTCCAGCTCTGATTTTGGCTCCTTCGCTGCCACCCGCTCATTTTCAACATTATATCCACTGTGTCTTAGACTCGAGCTTCTGACCTCGGTATCCCACAGCAGTGATCTTTTAACAGGGACTTGCCCTCCTCTCAGGGGCGGATCCAGAAGCCAACTAATCAGAAGGCTGCACGCAGGCGTTGGCCCCGCCTCACTCCGTACAACCGCCACTCAGGAGCCGCGCGACACCGCCCCATCGCTCCCTCCTTCTTGGGGGTCGGTGTCTTGTTGGACCCGGAAGTGGCTTTGGGTCACGAGGATCCGCAGAGGAGGTGAGTGAGTCATGCGCGCGCGCGGACTGGGAGAGCTGGAGGGGGGAGGGGAGGAAAGGGGGGCGGGGATGATGCAATGTTTGGCAACCAGTGTCTGAGCGCGCAAGCGCAGGGGACTACGAGGGTGGTGGGAGGCGCGGGGGGTGGGGGGTAGAGGAGAGAAGGCGGGGCACCGGCTCCCAGCACCCAACGGCCCCAACGGCTATCAATCTTGGCTGCCCCATAGGCTGACGAAAGAAACCTCACTGTACCTTGCCTACCTCAGGAGCTATTGGTCCGCCTCCCTGGCATTAGACCCCGTTTTTCCTCCTCCATAAAGCTCCCGTTTTTCTTGGCCCCTTCCCAGCTAATAATGGGCACAAAGTCTTTTAAACCTCCCTGCTTTGAAAGTTTGCCTCCATCCGCCAAGATTTTCTACATCTCGAGTCTTCCTAAAGGAGTCTCATCTGTTAGTCTCCTAACTACCTAAAAAGGGACTGAGGTATTTGAACCCCTTTGGTAGTCATTTTCAGCTCCTTTCAGAAGAGCACCCTTAACTTTTATGAGCCCCCAGCATGCCAGAACTCAGGTTCTTTTCCTGAGTAGACCTGATTCTGTTTCTCCACTCATCTCCCCTCATGTTGCTCTAGTGCCCTTCACCAAAGACCAAGACCCAGCGTTTTCACTGAACCAGGCAGTAAGTCCTGTGACTCCCTGATCTGAGAAGACGGGCATAGGCCTCCTGCCTCCTAGGTGTTTGGGCTACAGTAGAGTCTAGTTGCGTGCACTGTAGCGCACGTCGGCCTTGAGGTTGTCAAGAGAGGTCAGATTCTAGCTTCAGCTGCCCCTCACTTGCCCAGGAACCCTAGTGCAGCCACCTAACCTCTCTGTGGCTCACCGTTCTTGTCTGTAAATAAAAAATGAGCTGTGAAGGTAAAAGGAGGGGACTATGAACACGGAGGCAGCTTGAACAAAAGTGAAAGGCACCATGCAAAATGCAAAGTATCTTTCTTTTTAGGTAGAAAACAGAGGCCATGTGGTGGCCTGTTACAACTCCTGTCATACTTTCATGGGACAGCCAGAGTTTGTCTAAGTAGAAACTGTCAGAAGGCTGGTGTAGCTGAATGGCTGGTATAGGTGGTGATCTGACAGTGACAGGTCCTTGGTCAGGCATGCTCCATTGCTCCAGAACTCCATTTCCCCTCAGTAAATGGGGAGGGCAGTGGGTTGGACCAAATGCGCTCTCCTGGTTCAAAGACATGACCAGATTGTCAGTGACAAGCAGAGGTCATGTGACTTGACCGGCCGAGGTCGTGTTGTGACATGCTGACCTGGGGAGGTGGGTCAAGTCCCACCCAGCACAGAACTCGGGAAGCCTTTGGGGCAGGGCAGGGCAAGTCGCGACTTTCATCTTTGGGGGCGGGCCCCTCCCGGACCGGGCATTCCTGGCTCCCCCGACAGATTGTGGCTTTGGAAAGGTTCCTCTCTGGGGAAAGCTGGGATTGGCCACCAGTGGTCTGGGAAGAGAGTCAGATCCTTCCGCGGAGGGCAGGGCGGGGCGTGGGGGGGGGCCGCGTGGGGTGTTTGTTCTCTTGGGGATTAATGGGGAGTTGTGGGGGAGGGGTAGGCGCGCTCCCGCATGCGCACTGCGGCCCCTCCTGTTGGCTCGTCGTTGTCCGCTGGGCGGGGGCCCGACCCCGCCCCTCTCCCGTCCGGGCGGCGGCGGCGGCTGTGGCGGTGGCGGCGGCGGCAGCGACGGCGGCGGCGGTAGCAGCCTGCGCGGTGCCTTCTGGGAACGGAATCCCCAGGGCTGCCCCTGGCCCCCATGGCGCATGCGCGGGAGGCCGCTCGGTGATCCGCGGCGGCGGCGGCGGCGCTTCCTGCTAGGACCGGCTGGGGCCGTACCGGAGGCTCGGGCTCCACCGACCCTCCTCCCACTCCCTCCCACTCACCCTCTGGGCCGCGACTGCGCAGGGCGGGGCCGGCCGAACCATGGGCCGCGGTGAGTGCAGGGCCCGGCCCCCCCACCTCGCCCCTCCCCCTCCCTTCCTACCCTCTGCCCCCTTCGCGTCCTCTCGGCCCCCTTCCCTGGCCCCATCCCTACTCCCCCGCCCTCACCTGCCCCCACCGTTTCCCCCTCTTAACTGCTTGACTTTTGCCTTCTTCACCTCCCTCCCCTCAGTGCCTTGCCCACCCTCCGCCCGCCCTCTCCCCAAGTTCCTTCCTACTTCGTGCGCCTTCCCCTCCTCCCCAAGCTAAGGGAAGCAGTCTGGGTGACAGGGCGCCTTGTTATGAGAGGGAAAGTTTTGAAGCTGCCAGTGTGGGGGGGACAGCGATGGTGAGGTTGAGGAGGATACTTGCAGGTTTGAGGGGCGGCCGCACATATTAGGGGAGAATCCTTGTTGGAGTTAATTTGAAGTCTGTGGGATAGGAGGTGCTGAAACCCCTTGCCTTAGGCTTGGGGGGAAATCAGGAGCTTCTAAGGATCCTGGGACAAGAGCTGTGATTCCAGTCTTTCTTAAGAACACCCAAATGAACCAGATCAGCTTGGGGAGGGGGGCAATTCTGTTGGTACCACCCAAGCTGGCAGTTAGGCAATGGCCTGGTGACCTGTGGGGCAATCTGTATGTTTTATATGATCTGCCTCTGTGTGTGTGTGTGGGGTTGGGGGGGACTGGAACAGCAGAGGCCAGACTCCCTGGGAAACTTCCTAGTGGCCTGGCATTATGGGAGTTTGCCCAAACTCCTGGATGAAGTCTTCTGTCCCTGATGGGGCAAAAGGACCCTGCTCTTTATACATGTAGGGATTGGGCTGTGATTCCTTGGTCCTTGGAAGTTGAGGCTTTGACTCTCTGGTCCCTAAGGACTGCACATGTAAAGGTTGGTTGTAGGCTCAGGTAGCATATCCCTGAGATTTTTATGGGCACTTAACTTCATTAAGAATCTTTCCCTGGAGAGTATCTTGAACTGTTGTGCTCTCTTGAGTTGGACAGATTCCTGACAGTTCCTTCTCTCCTGTCTTGCAGGTGTGGGCTAAGCCGGCGGCCCCGGCTTTAGACTGGACCCCACAATGTTTGCAGAGATGTTCAGGTAACCATGGTGGGATGGCAGAGGGCTCCCCCCTTTTCTCTCTCCTAGCTCTCTGAGGGTTTCCCCTTATCTCTGGGTTCTCTTGGGTCTCCCCACAACCTTTGCCTTCCTGGAGTACTCCCTCAGGTACCCAGCCCAGTTGAATCCTAATGCCCACATGGATGCATTATCAGGCACGTGGGAGCTGATTACACACAATGAATGGGGGCAATGAGAGCAGTGGAGCAGACAGAGCTGGGGGCCCTGTGGCCACATCTGTCCCGATCGGCTGGCAGCGCTGTGTTCGAGAGGGTGCTGTGCTCTATATCAGGTATAGATCCTCAAAGTTCCCCAAATTCTATCCCTTGGTCCTTCAGTTGCCTGAGTTTTCTCTCTCCCACTCCCTCTCTCCAAGCTCAGGTCTCTGATACCCTGTTGTTGTTCTTTTCCTCCTTCCTTCCTCAACCTTTTTGGTCTGTCTCAGAATCTGTTCTCCCTCTTTCTGTCTCTTTTTACATACCTTACTCTCAATCCTTTCTAGGAAGGTCTTTGATTAAGGAAGTATCATTTAGGAATGTCTCCTGATTCAGTGTCAACTAACCCCATATTCTCTGGCCCTGTCCTTTTCCAGCCCAAGTGGCACAGAGCTGTCTTCCTTGGAGCAAACCCGGAGCTACCTCCTCAGCGATGGGACCTGCAAGTGCGGTCTGGAGTGTCCACTCAATGTCCCCAAGGTCAGATTGATGAGGGGTGCCAGAGAGTGCAGGGATAAGCTTAGAGACTTAATACAAATCACTGCCAATGGTAGGTATCCTTTGTCAGAGCTTCCACCTCCTCAGGGTCCCTGTCCATGGCTTCTCCCTTACAGGTTTTCAACTTTGACCCTTTGGCCCCGGTGACCCCGGGTGGGGCTGGGGTGGGGCCAGCATCAGAGGAGGACATGACCAAGCTGTGCAACCACCGCCGGAAAGCTGTTGCTATGGCAACTCTGTACCGCAGCATGGAGACCACCTGCTCACACTCTTCTCCTGGTGAGTCTTCTCTACTTTACAAAAGACTGAGGACAACTTAAGTGCCTGGAAGAGCAATGGTGGGAGGAGCTTTATGAGAGGGAGAAAGAAGAAGGGTGGATTGGGGAGCTGCTTGGTGAGAGGGCACAGGCAGGTTGGGAATTTATGAAGACAAAGTTATTGGAAGAGGAGCTACAGGCTAACCCATCATTTCTCATTTATTGCAGGAGAGGGAGCGAGCCCCCAAATGTTCCACACTGTGTCCCCAGGGCCCCCCACTGCCCGCCCTCCCTGTCTTGTTCCTCCTACAACTCCACTTAATGGGGGTCCTGGCTCCCTTCCCTCAGAACCACCCTCAATTCCACAGGCCTTCCCTCCTCTAGCAGGCCCTGGGGGGCTGTTCCCACCGCCAAGACTTCCTGACCCAGTCCCCTCTGGAGGCAGCAGCAGCCCCTGTTTCCTCCCAAGGGGCAATGCTCCCTCCCCAGCTCCACCTCCTCCACCTGCCATTAGCCTCAATGCCCCCTCATACAACTGGGGAGCTGCCCTCCGATCCAGTCTGGTACCCCCTGACCTGGGCTCTCTTCCAGCCCCCCATGCCTCCTCCTCACCACCTTCAGACCCTCCTCTCTTCCACTGTAGTGATGCCTTAACACCCCCTTCTTTGCCCCCAAGCAATAATCTTCCTGTCCTCCCTGGCCCCCCTGGTCCTACCACTCAGCCACCAGTGTCTTCAGCCACTATGCACCTGCCTCTGGTCCTGGGACCCTTGGGAGGGGCTCCCACAGTAGAAGGGCCTGGGGCACCCCCTTTCCTTGCTAGCAGCCTACTCTCTGCAGCGGCCAAGGCACAGCGTCCCCCGCTGCCCCCTGCCAGCACTTTACAGGGCCGAAGGCCCTGTGCCCAGGCGCCCTCAGCTTCCCACTCATCATCACCCCGTTCCACTCAGCGCCGTCCCCGCAGACCCCCAACTGTATTGCGATTGCTAGAAGGGGGAGGTCCTCAAGCCCCTAGACGGAGCCGTCCTCGTGCCCCTGCTCCTGTCCCCCAACCATTTTCTCTCCCTGAGCCATCCCAACCAATTCTCCCTTCTGTGCTGTCCCTTCTGGGACTCCCCACCCCTGGCCCTTCCCACTCTGATGGAAGCTTTAACCTTTTGGGGTCAGACGCACACCTTCCTCCTCCCCCAACCCTCTCCTCAGGGAGCCCTCCCCAGCCCAGGCACTCCATCCTGCCCTCCCTGCCTGGGACCGCCAGTGGCAGCCTCAGCAGTGTGCCAGGTATGCGAGTGAGGGGGTCAGTGTGGTAGAGCCCCTCCTCCCCTGGGGGGAAAAGACACAGCCCAGGCATTTAGGGGAGAGTTTAGAGCTCTCTGGTGGTTTTCTGGGTTAGGGGCAGGGAGGTTGGGTTCTTTGGACACTGGGAGAAAGAGCCTCCCTTGAGCTGAATCTCTCTTTTCCTTTGCAGGTGCCCCTGCCCCACCAGCTGCCTCCAAAGCCCCTCTAGTCCCCAGCCCTGTACTTCAAAGCCCATCTGAAGGGCTCGGGATGGGGGCGGGCCCTGCCTGCCCTCTGCCTCCCCTGGCTGGTGGGGAGGCCTTCCCTTTCCCCAGCCCTGAGCAGGGCCTGGCACTGAGTGGAGCCGGCTTCCCAGGGATGCTAGGGGCCTTGCCTCTCCCTCTGAGTCTGGGGCAGCCTCCACCTTCTCCATTGCTCAGCCACAGTTTATTTGGCATGCTGGCTGGGGGAGGGGGACAACCTCCCCCTGAGCCCCTGCTACCCCCCCCAGGGGGACCTGGCCCTCCCCTAGCCCCAGGCGATCCCGAAGGGCCTTCGCTTTTGGTGGCTTCCCTGCTTCCACCACCTCCTTCAGACCTTCTTCCGCCCCCTTCTGCACCTCCTAGCAACCTCCTTGCCTCTTTCCTGCCTCTGTTGGCCCTGGGCCCCACAGCTGGGGATGGGGAGGGATCTGCAGAGGGAGCTGGAGGTCCAAGTGGGGAGACATTTTCAGGTTTGGGAGACCTGTCCCCGCTACTGTTTCCCCCACTTTCAGCACCCCCTACCCTCATAGCTTTAAATTCTGCGCTGCTGGCTGCCAGCCTGGACCCCCCCTCGGGGACGCCCCCCCAGGTGAGGATAGGGGTAATTGGGTGGGACAGAACAAGAGGTAGAATCAGAGATGGGAGCTGGGAATCATAGGTGTTTGGTTTTATGGTAAGGTCTTACTCAGGGTCTTTGGGAAGGGCTTAGTGCTTGGCTAGGAGTAGGGCAGCTGCAAGAACTAGATATTTAATAAGTGTGGCCTACTTCACGTGAGGCTTCACTGAGATTATACATGTGAAAGTATAAATGTACGGGATACTTCACACATGTGTTATAACAATTCTTTATCCTTAGCCCTGTGTCCTGAGTGCCCCCCAACCTGGACCACCTACCTCCAGTGTCACCACGGCAACTACTGACCTGGGAGCCTCCTCTCTGGGCAAGGCCCCCTCCAACTCAGGGAGACCCCCCCAACTCCTTAGCCCTCTGCTGAGTGCCAGCCTGCTGGGTAAGTCTGAGGGGAGACTCTGGTATGAAAGAGAAGAAAGGAAGCAGTAAAACGTGGAAGTACCAGCTAGATAAACTGGGGAAGAAAGTCTTTGACCTCTGGGTAAAGCCTAAGAGACTAACAGGGTTTGTTCCACTTAGTTGATTTGCCTAGAGAAATCCCTGGCTTTGTAATTCAGCAGGTGACCTGTCTTCACTGACCAGCAGCCCTGGAACCCTCCCCAGCCTGTTGCAGCCTCCTGGCTCTCTTCTCTCTGGCCAGCTGGGGTTGCAGCTCCTCCCTGGGGGGGGAGCTCCTCCACCCCTCTCAGAGGCTTCTAGTCCCCTTGCCTGCCTGCTACAGAGTCTCCAGGTGAGGGTTTGGGGGTATGTTTTGTCATGAATTTTTTCCCGAACTTGAAAGCTGGGCATTCTGAGTTACAAAGCAGAGGGACTGTATTCGAAACTGAGATTTTATTTTTTGCCTGCAGATCCCTCCAGAGCAGCCAGAAGCACCCTGTCTGCCCCCCGAGAGCCCCACCTCAGCCCTGGAACCAGAGCCTGCCCGGCCTCCCCTCAGTGCCTTAGCCCCACCCCACAGTTCTCCCGACCCCCCAGTCTCTGAGCTGCTCACTGGGAGGGGGTCAGGGAAACGGGGCCGGAGGGGAGGAGGGGGACTTAGGGGCATTAATGGTGAGGCCAGGCCAGGCCGGGGTCGAAAGCCTGGCAGCCGGCGGGAGCCTGGCCGACTAGCCCTCAAGTGGGGGGCACGTGGTGGCTTCAATGGACAAATGGAACGGTCTCCAAAAAGGACCCACCACTGGCAGCATAATGGGGAGCTGGCTGAAGGGGGTGCTGAGCCTAAGGATCCATCCCCTCCTGGGCCCCATTCTGAGGACCTTAAGGTGAGTGCAGAATGACAGCAGGTCTGGCTGAAGGGCTCCAAGGATCCGTGTAGCCATGGTGCATTTTCCTAACTTTCCCTACACACAGTCCATCCTTTCTCAGGTGCCCCCAGGGGTAGTCAGAAAGTCTCGTCGTGGCCGGAGGAGAAAATACAAGTGAGTGTTGGGTCCACCACAACCCTGGCCTTTCCCCACTTCGTACTGGGTTTATAGAAATGGCTAAAGAGTAGCTTGGCTTTCAAAAGGGCAAATACTTTTTTGAATGTGAATATGCCTTTACTGTCCAAATGTAGAAAGTTTCCCACCCAAACTGAAATTCACCTGGTGCTCGGGGAGGTGTTCCTGACCATCTGTGCCCCTTATTGCAGCCCCACACGGAACAGCAATAGCTCCCGCCAGGACGTTACCTTGGAGCCCAGCCCCACAACCCGAGTAAGTGTGTGTCAGTGGGCAGGAAGGAGGGGATGCATAAAGGATGAGGCAAGAGGAAAAGAAGGGTTGGAAGGGGAGAAAGATAAAAGGCTTCTTGATACCTAACTGATGACTTCTTTCAATTTCCCCTCTTGTATAGGCGGCTGTCCCTCTGACTCCCCGGGCCCGCCCTGGCCGTCCTGCCAAAAACAAGAGGAGGAAACTGGCCCCATAGCAGCCATACTTGGAGCTGGATCTGACCCTGATTGGGGAAAGCTGAGTGCTGAGCCTTGGGAGCCCCTGCCAGCCACCTGCACCTGTGGACAGTGGGTGGGGGCACTACTCCCCACTCAGAGCACAAATGCAAGCCCTTCCCCTACAATCCCATCCTGAGCCATTGCAGGGGGTAGGGAAGCTCAACCCCTCCCCCCCAAAGCCATGTCACTGAAAAGGCCTTGGGGGGGGAAATGGTATATGGCCTGCTCCCCACTAGGCTAAGGGGAACACCCCCTTCCCCAGGTCTTTTATTTGTTTAAGTTATTTTTGCACAAATGACTTTTATATTTAATTCGACTTCATTGCCTCCCTTCTTGAAGCCAGCAGGCTCAGTTTACAAACCTGTGAGCTACTGTTGGCTGCTGCCCTCCTTCCCAGTGAAAGGTACAAAGCAATAAGCATCATGCACCCTCCCCTCACCCCTCCAACACCCCTCTGTCTCTGGCTCAGGTTGCTCAAAGCACAGATCCCGTCTTACTCCTGTCCCCAGGTTTGAAACACATAGCCTCATTTCAAGGTGTACCCAGCTTCCATCTACTTTCCTCTGGGATAGAAAAAGGGGGTCAGGGGGCAAAGAGGGCCCTCTGGGACTCTCCTCCCATACACACTACACTGCCCCTTCTCCCCATCAAAATGCTCAGAGACGTTGTGATGATGCGACTGAGGATTATGCAACATGGTCCAACCGGAGCGGCCAGCATGACCAGCTGTCCAGGGGCTGCCTCCTGCCTTTTCTTTTGTAAAGACAAGACCCTTGGGAGTTTTAATTCTGTTTTGTACTTGCCCTGTGGGGCCTCCACTGCTTTTCTATGGGAGACACTCTTAATTTAACAGATGAGAATATTTTGAAACTCTGGCTCTGACTCTGTACTCATTTTTTCCTTAGTTCTTTGGTATGAACAAGTTACAATTTAAATCCTCCTCTTCTAGCACAGAGTAGCTTAGACTGCCTATTATGCTATGAATGTCTCTCAGTGCTGCCTCTTCCCCAGGAAATACAGCAGAGGACACACAGAGCACAACAGCATTTAATGGTCAGAAACAGTTGTACAGTGTTAACAACCAGCCACAGAAGCTGTGCTGGATGGAGAACAGGACCCAGTCCTTCCCACACCAGACAAAGCAGTACTGGACATGAGCTGGCATGTGACTGGGCCCATGTCCTTATCCCCAGAGCCTGAGGGGAGACCACCATCTATTGTAATACTCCCCAGCTACCACTCTAGTCATCAGAGGAGGGGTTTAAACCTCACATGCAAGAAGAACCCCTTGTCCCCAATGTCAAAGGGGATGGGGATGCAAGAGTTACAATTAAGGGGAAACACTATGTAAGCTGTTAACAGTTCAAAGGGGTAGGTATTACCCCTGCTCTCCATCTCCCAAAGGGGCTCACTTTCCCAGTTTCTTCATTCGTTCATCAATGTTGGCAAAATTCCCCTCGATTGTGGACAGGTTTTCACGCATGGTTATCTGCACCTAGAAAGTGATAGAGATGTTTTATTCTGTCAGGTCCAAGTGCTTAACTGGATGAGGACCTAAAGAAATTCTCTTAGGACAAAATGAAATGGAAACGCAGCTTATGGGCCCCAGCAGGGAGGTTATAGCAGCAGTTTTCAAACTACCCTGGGAGTCCCATGGACCTTGCTTAGGGTTGGCCAAGCAGGCAGGACTCCTAAAAGGGCCAAGTAAGACTGTTGAAATAGGGGTTCACTGAGTCAAAATTAGAAAACTGCTCTAGAGGAAAAATATACCAAGTATATTTTTCCACTCATTCTGACGGTTCTGTAGTGCTGGTCTCAACTTCAATGCTCCCCCAGCACTGCAAACTGTCTCAACAGAAACCAAGGACTCACTACGTGCTGGACACTGCTAACAGGACGGAGGAAGAAGGTGAGGCTCACTGCTCAGGGTCAAATACGAAGTGGGTCAGGGTCAAATAAGAAGCAGCCTGGACCCTAGTTTCTGACTTGAAAGCCCATATTCCTTCCAATGTACTATGCTCAGGAGCACCTGGATGAAGACCTGGGGAGGGTAAAGCTAGGCTGAGATTTCAGAGGGTAAGGGTAGATTTCAGAAGAAAAACTGATGTTTACTGAACTAACAATTGACCCATGTTATTTAACCTAAGTCCACGTAACTCGGAGATAGTGTTAATTTCCAGGGGTAAGACAGTGGTCCACAGGCTAAGTGGTCAAAGCTTCCACAACCACTGGAAAACAATTATGAAGACTCACACCAAGTCCCTGCCACAAACTGTGCTACCAAAGGGGCTACGGCAGAACCCTCTGAGATGACGCAAGAGAACCCGGTCTGTGTGCGTGCTGAAGAAGGAAGGCAGCAAACCAATAAGGGGGCAGGTACCTGGGTCAAGAGCGTGGTGTTATCCTTGAGAGAACTAGCAATCATCTGCTGTGTGGTGTCCAAGTGTGTCAGGAGCTGACCGAAATGCATGGCTAGAAAGAAAGAAAGGTACAGGGAGGTTAGAATGCAAGAGGAGGAAACAGAAGTTGCCCACTTTCCAATTCCTCTAAGGACACCTGGCACCTGGCCCTCACCTTGCTCATGCAGCTGCTTGATGGTGACAAGTCTCTGCACCAGCTCAGGAAGGGTGGAGGCGATGGGGCTCCAGCGCTGTATGGTTTCATATAACTGGTGCACCTGGAGGGATATGACAGGGCCCAGAGGGGCGGCCCAGCTGTCAGTGAAATACACACTGACTACTTCACTAGGGTGGGGTGAGGTCAGCTAGGCGGGGACAGAGCAAAGCACTGCCCCGACTTTCTCAGCTGGTACAGGTCTATGAAGACAGGGACCTGAATGCCCTGACCGGTGGGGCTCAGTTGGGTGGTGGTGTGAAAGGTTGCCAGTTCGACTCCCAGTCAGGGCAGGTGTCTAGGTTGCAGGTTTGGTCCCCAGTCAGGGGCACACAAGAAGCAACTTACCAATGCTTCTTACATCAATATTTCTCTCCCTCCCTCTCTACCTAAAAAATAAAAAATAAATAGAAAGAAACAGAGACCTGAGGATTCAGTGCTCTCATCCATTACCAACCGGATGATTCGGAGAACATAAGGGAGCAGGAAAGGGTATGAAGATGGAGAAAGGAGTCTTGCTGACCTTGCTTTGTGTATCTGCATCCTCTACAGAGGCTTTATGTTTGGCGATCTCATTCACCTTTCCCAGGACACTCTGCAAACAGATTTTAAGGTTGATAGTAAGTGCATCAAGGGCTTCCAAAGCCCCAAGCTACCTTTAATCCACTTTGTCTTCCACTTAATACCTGTAGCCGAGCCTCCACTTGGTCCAAAACTGCAGGTTCCAAGGTGCTCACCTTTGCCTGCAACAGCTCTACAGTTTCCTGGAGGAGGGGGTTGGGACAAGCTTCATGAAGGGGAAGCCTAAGACTAGGGACAGGCTACCCCCTATTCCACTGGAGGTAATTAATTATATAGCTATAGACCTCAAAGTAATTCTCCAAGCAACCCAACCCTAATATCCCCTTATAACCCAAATACTCTAGTTCCTTTTATACTCACAGTAAGGCAGGCTCCTTGTAGACCTGCAGAAAGGGGATTCTGGTGGGGAAAGGAAGAAAAAATCAGTAGTTCTACTACCACCATATGATTACCACCTTTTCCCATTATTTCCATTCTAGCTGAAAGCCCGCTGGCCCTTCCCAGGGTTCTGTGGAATGCGTGGACCTCAGGCCGAGGGTACAGGATGTGAGGGTCAGACTATGTATAGGAGTGCACCTGACCTGAGCATCCTGATCACAGCGGACAGCTGCTTCCAGCTCTGTCAGGCGCTTCTCCAGTTCTGCAATCTAGGGGGAGAAAGAGGTGAGCTTTAGGTAAGATTTGCCATCACACTCCCTGCTGCTGCAGTAGGAGGTAAGATCCTATTCTCTGCTTGTCTGATTGCAACTCCCCTCCCCTCTCCCCTCTCCCTACCAAGAGATGCCTTTCCAAGGAACATATCCCTAGTCACAATCTTAACTGAAAGTAGATGGGTGAGGGAAACATGAAGAATGAGACATCAAGAGGAATCAGAAGCGCCCCCTCCCCAGGACTGATCCTTTGGAGGAAAGCAAGAAGGTCTCTAGGGCCATGTCTCCCTGACTCCCCCGGCCCCTCCCCCTTCCGCCAACACTACACACACTTACCTTGGCAGCTTGAGAGAACTTGTCCTGCTCAGGCCGAGAATGTAGTTCATACGTGACAAGGCTGCTGTCTGCAGGGGTTCCAGTTGTGGTCTTTCCCCCTGAACCAGCCCCTTTGCTGTTCTTTGTTGCTTCCAACTGCAGCAGCAGGCGCCTAGGTCAGGAGACCACGTAATAATATGACTTCAGGATGCAGGCCAGTCCAGTCACTCTCATCTCACCTCACAGTAGTCAGCATTAAGGAAGAGCAAGGCCACCTCTTCCTTTAATAGCCCATTCATTACTTGGCTGAGTCCCTCTATACCCCAATTAGTAATGATTTCCCAACCAAGTAGGGCACCCACTTAGCCAGAGCTCCATCGGGGTCAGTAAGGTTGATCGCTGCATCTGGTCCCAGCAGCTTCTCCAGGTGGGAAGCAACCAGCTGCTGCTTCAGGGCTGCCAGCTGTTTAGCCAGCACCACGGGGGTCAGCTTCTCCTCAGTGGCTGACTCCTTCACTGTTGTCTGGTATGAAAAGTAGACAGTGAAGGGTGGCAATGGTGAACTAAGGAAAAAAAAATGGATCAAGATCCAACTGTGGCTGGAAGTCACCTATAGCACTGAATGTAGATTCATGTATTTTCTTACACTGGAGACGTCAGCCCCCTGATCCAGGAGCTTAGGGGGAATCTTTCTCCTCTCACTGGGAGGTCCTCCTCTGCTATGTAAGTCATAGCAGAGAGGGGAGAAGAGAGTTTATAGTTACCTTGATTTTCTCAACTTCAGTTGTCAGTTCTTGGACCTCAAACAGTAGTCGCTGGTACTTTTGCTGGGGTGTCTCCTTCACCCCCACACCCTCTCCAAGCTAGAGAGCAAGCACAGAAGGTGATGTTACACCTCCCAGTACCTCAAAAATTTATTCAAACCCTGGGCTTAAATTGTAAAGGTATTACATCCAACTCAAAATCTACAACACCCTAGTGAATTGAGATAGCTAGAGGCCTAGAGACTCTCCAGAGCAAACAGGAGGAATAAAACATCCTCAACAGCATCCTGCTGGGTTCCTCAGGGCCCTCAACCAGAGAGACAGTATCCCTTGATCTCCTGTTAGAGAGGATCACTGCACCATTCCCATCAACACAAACAAACCATCTCATATTCTCCGGATTCATATCCTGTCCTCTTGGTTTTTCCAATACGATCAGAGAAATCTGTCAACAAAAGAAGATGAAATTGAGGGACTGATCTAGGCCCAAGGCAGTCATGGGCTTAGGTGACAATGAGGGCTCCCAGGAGAGATCTCTATGAGGGCCCTTTCCCAAAGCAAAAGTCATTAAGGCCTGAGGACAGGCCTCCTCCCACCCAATTTATAGCCCAGTCTCACCAAGTCCCTTTGTCCCCACTCTCTTGTCTTTGAACTTGTCATAGGCAGCATTGGGATTGACAATGATGTGCTCCACACTTGTGCTCGTGAGTTCCTCCTGCAGGAATAGGTAGTTCAGGCCTGGGGCAGACTCAGTCACACTCTACAGCTTCCCCACAAAATCCCCCAAATATGAGACTGGCTCCTACTTTCCAAAAGGAAAGAAGGGCAGCTCCTTTCCAAGCTGCTGACCCAGGCTTGACCTAGGAAACAAAAGCTTCCTGGTAAATCTGGAGTCTCAGTTGTATAAATACTAACGCCCTGATTCAACCGGGAACAGAAATTACATAGCCTCCCCATTCCCCCACCCTACCCAACTGGGCCCTCCCAGTTACCTGGCACATGCCATGCACTCAGGGCAAGAAACCAATCTGACCTCTTCTAACCTCCCCCTCCCAAAAGTCAATTTCCTTGCAGCCGAGGAAGTCCATTTTTAAGCTAACCTCCATTCTTGCTGGAGGAAAAGAGGAGGGATGGCAGACTCAAGCTACTAACTCTAAGGATGAATATTAGGACTTTAATAAGCTGCTGAAGGGAAGACATCAGCACTTAGATACAAATGAAAAAAAAAAAGGCTGGCTGGCAGAGGGTTTGACCAGAAGCTCTGTTTCCAGGCTGCCATGAAGCCAGGGAATTCAGGGGACAGAGAGAAGAGGGAAGGGATTACTGTATTATTTTTTAAAGGACATCTTAGAAGCAGTATCTGCTGGCCTAGAATACCTGTAGGCAAGAGCTATACGTAAGTCCTGAAATGGAGATAGCCCAGCATTTTTTTCAAAGAGAAGCTCTAGCACCTGCCCCTTCTCCCTGACCTCTCTGCTGTCTCTCAAGACTGAAGCTATCCCATAAGCAGGGGACATGGTAAAGAAAGTGAGATTTTACTCTAGAAACTGAGGCAGAGAGGTTCCCTCCTTACTAGGTACCCACTGACTGTTCAGAGTCCGGTATCTACACCAAGACTGGGCACCTCAGACCGCACGTCTGTCCTTCAGTTGTCAGCAGTCTGAGAGCTCTCACTGTATCACTGAAGCAAGGGGGTGGTGGTGGGAGGGGGGAGAAGACCCAGGAGTCCTTTTCTATTCTCTGGGGGATGATATCTCCACTTTCTACAGAAGAGAGGTAAAATGAGTCTTCTTTCCTTTAACTGGAATAATGGTTCTCAACCCTGGCTGCATAACAGAATCACTTAGAAAATGTTAAAACAACAAAAAGAGGCCTGGGCTTACCTCTGTAGATTCTGATTTATCGTTCTGGGATAGGGAAGGGCTGTAGGCTAGTTTAAAAGCTACTCAGGTGATTCTAATGTTTTTAACATGCAGCCAGGACCAAGAATCTCTGCCTGCAGGTATCTGCCGGGATGGGGGAGGGGGGATGATGATGGGGAGACTAGATGAAGAAAGAGCAGCAGACAAAAGCTCTGTCCTTCACCTCTGGCCTGCTATTAAAGAAGGAATCAGTGTGAGTGGCAGACTTTAAAAGAAAGGGAGGAGATGGGTAAAGAGATCTTTAACACTTCTTCACGAAGTGCTGGGCAGAGGGACAAGAGCTAAAGATTAGGGGAAAACAGAAGGGTTCAATGTTCCATATGCGAGGGCCTAGGGGAGAAGACAACTGAGCCCTTTTCCTGAAGTGTTACGGCCCTTGCACCCACCAGCCAAGTAACTGTGTGGCTTCTAGCCTCTGTAAGTAAAGTGTCTGAGGACTCATGCTCAGGAAAGACAGACATCTTCTCTGAAGTTCACACTCAATAATATGCCACTCCTCCTTGTGAGTGCCCCAATCAAAGCCAATGAAGTAGAAATCCATTTTTATTTTTAAAAAGCCTCTCAAGAAGAGGAATAGGAGACGTAGTTTACAGACCAAGGAAAGAAATTAATTGTAACTACCATCTGTTAAGCCCTTATTATGGGGCAGGAACGGTGCAGATAAGAACCTACTTTCTTACTTACTTTCCTAAAAATAGGGATGGGGTAGACTAAAAAAGGTGAACACGCAAAACATGACTTTCAGAGGTTCTGGACAGTAACAGGGATGGTCAGTGCTTTCATGTCCTGCATCAGGAGGACTGCTGGACCCTGGCATCCTCGAGGGGCCTCTTTGAAGGTATGGCCTGGGAGACGCAGGGGGCAGCGCACTTCAGTTCTCCAGGGGCACCTACTCAACTAGTCCACCAGTGTCTCAGAGATGTGGGGGCATGGGTGGGGGGCAGTGTCATTACAGGGACTTGTGAAATGAAAAAAAGGTTGTCAGCTGAAGAGATGAAAGATTTAGTAGAGACAAAAGGACAGAAAAACAACTGTCCATCACAGCACACACCATTAAAAAGCAGATGAAAGGTCAGGCTTCTTACCAGCTCCTTGTGGTTTCCCCAGAGGTGAGAAAATCAAAAGAGTTAAAAGGAAAGGGAGTGGGGAAATGGGGGTGAGGGAGGGAAAAAAAAAAAGACAAAATTGTTATTAGCAAATTGTCACATGCACTACATGACAGTCTTCAAACACACTGCACCACAGGGCCCGGGGAGCCTAACAAAATTGAGGGGCCAAGAAATTTCAGCTGGGGTTGGCACATACCCCGAGAGAAAGAAGAGTCTGGGTCCCTGTCCTCTCTGGCGGTGAGGATGTCATGAAGCTCTGCCATTAATAGCAGCAATTCAGGATCATCTGAGAACTAGTAGTTGTACATTGCAAACCAGAAGCATGGAATAGGAAAGTCAGGAAAGAGAAGGCTAGGTTGTGGGGGAGCTGCAGAAATGGTAACATGTGAAGCAGAGGCTATGGAGATTCTGAGGACGCAAAGTTTATTGAGGGTCTATAACTCTGAGGGGGGGGGAGTTCACGGCTTAGGTCTTCCTGTCTCCTGGTTTCTCTAGTTTTGAAGAATTAGACATTTGGGTGGCAGAATCAGTCACAATAAGGGTGCTCATGTGGGTAGTCTGGTACAATTTTACATTCAATAGAATAAAGTATGTCAGGTACAGATGGTGAGTTTAGGGGAAAATTGGGTTGGTCTAAAAGTCCGTTTAGTTTCTTCCATAAAATAAAAGACATATTTTTCATTTTCACCAGTAACTTTATTGATTTGGATATTTTGAGTTAGGTCAGCTATCTCCCACTATTGGCTTCTAGTGGGTAGAGGCCAGGGATGCTGCCGAACATCTTCCAATGCATAAGACAGCCCCCCAGCAAAGAATTACTTGGCCAAAGTGCCAATAGTACCACAAAACTCTGCAAGCCACTTTTGACACGTTCAATCAGTCAAGGCGCCTTCTCTATATACTATACAATTTTTTTTTTTTGCATTTCAGTTGCATTTTTACCTTTCTTAAAATAATAAAGCATTATACGGCAAAAATGTTGCATATTTTCTTCCATGTTCAATATTAAAATGGCTGTACAAAAATTCACCAATTTTGATAAGTTTTTAAAAAATGTATGCTGGTACAACAGCTGTCACAACACAATCTAACAAAATTGTTTCAAGTGAATTTAAAGACTACAAAGCACTACTAGAGCCATCGTACAGAAAAAACAAAATGAACTTTTTGGCCAACCCTATATGAAGCACTTAATGCAGCCCCACTCTCATTCTCTGCTGTCAGAGGAGAGGCAGGGCAAATCCGGGCCCCTCGTGTAGTCTGTGCTTGAACCCATCCTGAGTGATGGGTAGCTCACCCTGCAGCCCTGCGGGACCCAGAGCAATTCTGCCATGATGTGCTAGCACAAGAGTGCAGAGAACACCAAGAGTTACAGCAACCAGCCCATGTGCAGAACGTGTCTCTTCAGCCCTCCATTTACAAGACTCAAGTGGTTGGAAGGTAGACAAGGGGGAAAGGTGGGAGTATTTCAAAGAGGCCTTATTTTAGTCCTGGTCACACAGATGAAAATCCCACTCCCAGGCAAGACCAGTAAAGAACTGCCAGGAAGGGAAACCCAGCTGTACACCCTGCCTCTCCAGGAGCTCTACTTACGGACAGACAGAAGTGTGAAGGGTCAAGTGCTTCCTGCTCCAGAGATTTCAGCTAATTACACCTGATCCTCAACCTCCCCTGTCCCTCTGTGATGTCAGGGTCCACCCTAGCCAAGACTCCTCCCTCAGCTCAGGGGAGAGGTGGACCTGGGTCCTGTGGTCTAGCCTGGGATGTCTCTGCAGAGTGTGTGTAAGCACCCACAGGTGCACACGTGCAAGCACACGAGAGGGAGGCACACACACTACATATTTCTCTTATTTGCCCCAAAAAGCTAAAACCAGCTTGGAAGAAACTCAAATAGAGAGGAAGGAAAATGGGCCATTAAGTTCAAGTTCAAATCATGAAGAACAATCAGAATGGGGGCGGACAGAAAATCAAAGGAAAGGAAAAGTGGCATATTAGTTTGTAAATAGTATGCACCACCTCCAGATCTGTCCTATGGGTGGGTTGGGGGAATGATGAGTGATGAGATTTTAGGCATAATTCCTATAACCTGGAATAGTAACAGTTACCATGGAAACCTACTGCACCCAGCCACCTTGACTGGAACATTCTAAGTGCCCTGATCCCAGGTACTAGTTTATCTGGTACAAGATTTCCAGTCCCTCTCACTAATGGACTCCCAGACTCCCCAGGCCTGTTTCGTTAAATGGCTGTGCCTCAGAGGCAAAACCTGAGGTTCTAGGTCAGACAGAGGAAGAGGCCCCTGCTGCTCTCTGAGCCTGTTCAGGCTGTATGCCAACACTGCAGCCAGAGGGACTTTGGAACCATGATAACAAGGAAGATAGATAGTACTGCAGAATAAAACTGTCCAGGGTGGACCAACACAGTGCTGACCAACCATCCATTTCTAAAGGAGGGGTACAGAAACACAAAGACTCATGGAAGCAAAAATAACCCAAGTTATTACCTTAAAATTAGCATTTAACACCCCTCTTCAATCCTATTTACCTTTCTCTAAAGGTTTATCATAGGAGAATATTAAAATGAGTTTTTTTCCAGGCATAATCCACATATAGCTAAGTGAGGACTGTGGCTGTTCCCTTTGTTCTCCACCCCTGTCTGGAATAGCTAATAGTCATTTCTTTTCTCTTAAATCCATTTCAGTCTGAGAACGGCAACCCCCTTCTAACTCTAGCCCCTAAATGCCTTATTTCCCAAAGGATTCCTAGCCTCCATGTTTCTATCCCATCCTCCATTAGACAGTTTTATTCTACAGACCTCACAAGAGGAAGGGACAATGATTCGTGGATCATCATTGTGCTTCTAAACCTTGATTTTTGATCTTTAATCATAAGGCCAACAGGCCCCTTAGTGATCGGGCTAGGGGCTCATTAGAATTTAAATTAGCTACAACAATAGCACAGTGACAGAGCATTGCATGCGAGATGGCAGATGAAAAAAACATGCAGAGAAGAAGCATTGAATGGTCTTACTTGTGCAAACTAGTGTCCAGGCAAGGTGGTGAGGAGGGAGGATGGGGGAAGCATCAGGAAAAACTCAGGTAAGTTCAAGTGCGCCAACAATCAATGAACACAATCAAGCATACTCTATGACATCCCAAACTGTAAGGAACTTACTATTTGTCATTTCCAGCAGTACCTACCCTTTGAAGAACTGAGGCCTCTGCCAGGGCCCCACCAAACTATGGCAGGTCATTTCCCCCCTTCACATGGCATTCAGAAAAGGCATAAAGGGAGTCACCAAGTCCTACTTCTAGCGGTTTTCTAAACTTACTCCCCTTGCTCCAGCAGTTCAAAAGCCATGAGCAGAATGCCTCACAGAGCCAGGGCACACTGTGGGCCCAGGGGGATGAAATTCCAACTTGGAATTAGCTTTCTGGACAAGACATTTTAAGAAAAGTCTCCAAACAAGCCCATCACCCCAAAAAACTTAGGAATGTCTGAAATGCAGAGAGGAGATTTTCCTCAGAAAGGGCTAGCCTGTACAGTTTTCTGGCCCATTTACTTTAAAATATTTTACCTCCTGCTAAAATCATTTTAAAGGGATAGTAGGAAACTGAGGATCACCTTTACCAAAAGTAAAACCTTTTACTACTTTCCTCCCCCATCCTCCCCACTATGGGAATCACAAAACTTTTAAGTTAAACTAGCAATTTGATCTTTAAGGGACATGAGAGGATATTATTTCCTCTGACAGCCCCATTTCTTCCAAGTGGAACAAACAGAGGAGGGAGGTTAAAAGGGAGGGTCAACACTTTTTGACTATTCCTTAAAATAAACATCTGGAGATGAGCCCTCCACCCCCACCCCACAACATGTTCCATAAGAAACTGGTCATACTGGTTGTTTCCAGGGAAGGGAACTGACTGGTGGCCAATGGTGGAAGAGAAGCTTTTGTTCTATGCGCATATATTACCTATTCTAAAAACCAATAAAATTAAAGTTGCAAATAATCTGGAGAATAAGGCAGACCATGCTCTTTGCCAGGGGTTAAGAAGATGACTGAAAACCTCATGGTTCAGTCACAATAGCGGTGATGTGTGTTGTCACCTGTGCTAGGTCTTAAAAGGGAAAGTGAGAAGGGGACAGGCCCCTGGTGAGAACTCAGGACTCATGGACACGAGGTTTCTGGACTGTCTAAAGTACCACTCACTGCTCCTCAAGTTGCATATTTACGTCAGTATTAAGAGCAGCGGCAGAACCATTACTCAGCTGACTTCCCGAAAGCTGCCCTCTGAAAGCCCATAGGGACCTGCAGGGGCCAGAGACATTAGCTGAAATCAGGAAACATCTCAGTACCCAACCCCCCACCAAGGCTCCTGTAGCAGCTGAAGGTCTCCCCACTGTACTCACTCCTCCCTAGTTGAGAGTCGTTTAGCCGAGTCTTAAGTGATGGAGTATTCACCATCCAGATCCTATACACTTCTATATAGGCATCTCAGGTGATATGCCAGAGGAAACGAACACTTATGGTACCCTCTCCCCACCAGATGCTACGCTGCTCAGGCTCAGCAGGGAAAAAAGCCAGCCATTCGGGTTTTTCTAGCCCCCTGGGTGTGGGCGTCATCTTCTTTTTATTAAGAGATATCCCAATACCTTCAAAAGGAAAATTACAATGTATTTTTTGGTTTGAAAAGGGGACTGCCTGTTTGTATCATAGACAGTGACAAAGGGACAAAGTTCCATTCATTTTCTCACCATGAAGGCTTGATGATTTACAGGAGAGGCCTAGGCCAGAGCTGAGCAGTATCTGAACTTAGAGCCTTAGAGTGAAATCCTCAGCATATACATCCCTGCCCTGTGAGGTCAGAGACAGCTTCCTAACAGAACATGTCTTGGAGTGACAGGTGCACACTTAGTTGCTTGAGCAATGACGACATCTGCATTATCTCCAGATACTCAGGCTTGGGGGACAGACTGACATGCCAGCAAGTACAGAAGCCACAAGGAACATACCACTGAGAGAGGGGACAGGGTGGGAGTCATGACAAAGTAGGAACCACTTCCACATGGGGGAAATCAAATAAGGAATAAGTGAGTACGCCAAGCCATACATAATAAGCCAGCAACCAGCATTCTTCAGAACTAACCAGCCCCACAGCCATAGCCACAGGACTTACAGACACACATACTGAGCCTGCTCCCGCTGACTCTTGGTCACAACTTTACTGAGATCTCACACCATCCATGTGACCCTAGCCCAGCTGTAAAACACATCCTGTACAATGAAGTAGCCCATCTTTGACGCCCTTGGCACTTACATACAGAATTTTTACTATGTTGATTTCCATTCACTCAATTTTGTTTTTTCTTCTGTGTTTCCTATATGTATCCTAACTCCACCTAACCCTTGAGAGCAGAGACATTTCTTCCTATGCATTGCACAAAAAAAAGAAAAAGAAAAAAATCAACACAATAAACAATGCCAAGTGGTTCCCCTCATTAAAATGTATCCAAAGTTAATTCCTTCCTCCTCAGAGTTCTCCCTGGATTTGAAAGTGATGCCAGGGCCTCTCCTCTGCTGATATCAAAGACTTATGTTTTCCTCAAATTTATTTTGCTCTGACCAGGTCCCTTATCTTTCTAAACTCTCCAAATCATTTTCTTGCTCTTTGCCCAACAGATACTGGATAGTCATATAACAGTATTCTTCTATATTTCAAAGTCTAGCTCTTGATAGGATACTAATAAACATATTGAGTGAAATATTTTATCAAAACTAGAAGGCCTAGGCTTAACCTCAAGCAGTTTATAAAAGCTCAGAATTCATGATTCATTACCACGGACCAGCACCCAGGGGTCTAAGTCACTGGCCCCAAACCTAACTGTTTTGAGCTATTTCAATTTTATTTCAAAGGCCAAGGATCAGGTTCTTAGTTGAAATTCCACTGACTGACTCTCTTTACTAGCATTGCTGATTGGTAGTTGCAAGCCCACCACGGCCTTACAACCTACACACCACCCAGGCTGGGTTGGCATACCCGCTTATTGCTGTGGCTCCCCAGAAAAGAGAAAGGGCCTGCCTAGGGGAGAGAGGTCAGAGTCCAGAGGCGTCCTGAGGCAGCACATAGTCTTACCGCATCAAACTCCGCTTGGTCATCCTCAGGGAGGTCGCTGGTTTCATAAACATCTGGCTCGTTTCTGGCCTGCAGGTAGAAGTAGTGACCACCCAACCTTATTACCCAGCTTCCACCAACACCCCTGACCCAATTCCATTTGAATAGTTAACAAAGAAGGCAGGCTGTGAGGTCAGGGTCCTGTCCCTTCTCTTTCACTGTCCAGTTAAACTGCACGTCAGTTCCCATGCCTTAGAGAGATAGGAATGACAGTGGGGACAACTGGGACTTGATGGTAACTGATGAGTGTAAACGATGACAAAGATGTTGCTCTGAATCTGAAGGGGGATGGGCCCTTGGCAATCATCATGTCAGAAGTAGGGAAAGGGCTATCCTCGATCAGGTCCTGTACACCACTACCCTGGCACAAGGGATGAGAGTGACTCAGGACTTCAGTACCCAGAATACAGGCAAGACAGTACAAAAGAGGGTACCTGCCGGCCTGTGCCAGGTGATTTAAGTGGTTGGGGTGGGGCACTCCCAGGAGGACTGAGTTCTCTATCCAGCTCAAGGGTTCCGCCAAAGTAAACCCTTCCTTTGCAGGATGAAGGCCATCATTAAGTGGCCTGGTATGTGTGTTGGGGTGGAGGTTGGGGCTTATGGGAAGATTTGGGGAGACACGGGTAGTGTTGACATGGATGGCAGAAACACTCGGGCACAAGTGGTAAGGGCCCCGAGACGATTTCTGGGCCGAGAAACCGGCGACTACCGGAAGAGGGGCCTCATAAGCCGTCCCACGGCCCGGCCCAGTTGGATCGGAGGACTCCAGAAGATGCCGCGGCCCGCCCGGGAGCGAGCAGTGGGAGCCCCGGGGGCGGAGGAGGGGCTGCAGGCGGGAGGGGTCACAGGTTGATGCCTGCTGGGGGTCCTTAGGAGGTCAGGGGCGCGGTCCTGGGGAGCCGAGGCCGGCCCTGTACTCACAATGCCGGGAAGGTCGGCGTATTTAGGGTCCGCCATGGCGGCGGCGAGACGGGGTGGGGGGCCGGTGTTCGGGTAGGGGAGAGGCTGGGTCCGGGTCCCGAGCTAAGGCGGCGGCCCAGGGAGCGGCGGAGGAGGCGGAGGATCAGGAAGTATCGCGACAGCAGTAGCACAGGAGAAGGATAAAGCAACAGTCGCGAGAACAGCGCGCTACCACACCCCTGTAGAGGCAAGGGTTGGCGAGAACTAGGCCAGGGAGTGAGGTAATGGCGGGGGGACGCCGACTGGGATTGTGGGATATGTAGTCTTCGCCGGTCGGGGCTTGGGCCGGGGGCGGCAATAACGCGCCTGGGGAGGTATTTCATCCAACCTATTATTTTAGTTTTTACATCAAGCTGTGAAAGAGCTTTTATAATAACTACTTTTAAGATAAATAAATTTGGGCCCCCAGAAATTAAGTGGTTAGGTATAAATAACACAACTAGATATGCTGTGGCACAGCCCGGACTCCAAAACAATTAACTTTAACAAAGGCTCAGAATTGTTAGGAATGACCACGTTAAGTAATTCTCAATTTAGGGCTGTCATAAAATACAGCATGCTTAGTTTTCAAATAAATAACTAATATGTGTTTCTGTATAAGTCTGCCCATATCATATTTGGGACATAATATCACAAAAAACATTAGTTTTTTTTAATGTGAAATTCAAATTTAACTGGTTATCTTGTTTTTGTCTTCAACTCTGGCAATCCTATTTCAAGTTCATGAATAGGTAAGTGAGGGCTCTAAGTGTGAACACCCTCTGTGCTCTTAGCCATATCACTGTTTTCACACTTTTGAACTTGACAGTTCAGTAAAATTAAAACAACAACAAAGCTTTGCGAGAATAGACAGTATCACTACCTTTTCATTTTGCAAAGTACATTAAAAGAAAGAAAATTACTATTACTATTGCCATGATTTAAGAACATACTCTCAGAATAGAAGACAGTCCTTTGAAACTTAATAAATCCTGCTTTATGAAAAACCACTCTATGTGTTTGTTTTGCCGGGGCTGCCTACCCATAAATTTTGGTCTGTGACCAATGACCCTCCATGGACTAGCATTTTGAAATTTCTTCACAAACAGATGCCACCCTGGAGCCCCTGAGGGCCTGAGGTTGGGATGTTTCCCAGGTTGTCCCCTAAGCTTGCAGGATGCTGCAAAACTTAGAAATGGTGACGGACCAAGTGACTGGAGAAATGCCTATTTTCCTGAGTTTGAAACTCATTGTCATTCTATGCATACATAGAGTGTATGGCTCCTCCCCAAGCTTCTATCCTTCTTTCTCCATAGCCCTATTGCTCTACCATGCAGTTTCTTATGCTAAACCCTTTTCCTTCAGTTTCCTTAAGATTCAAGATGGGTTAGAGGTGTAGGCCCAATGTGGGAAACCACCTTCCCAGATGGGTTCTGAGTGGTTAGGTCTTATCTGGCCAGGCCATCATTCTCTGCTCCCCTTTTTTTAAGGTTTTGGTTTTTTTTACTGATATTCGAACACCGTTGTCTCCATTTTCCCACCACCACTTTCCCCTTCCCCCCCCTCCACCCCCCAACCTCCATCCTTACCCCCTTTGGCTTTGTCCATTCTCCCTTTCTTTCATAGTATCTAGCTGACCTGAGACAACTGTAGGCAGAACCTCCATCCCCTCCTCCCTTCTTCCTTACCCTGCTCCACCCCTTGGCCTAGAGCCTCAACTCCTGCAGTCTAACTCTGTTGGCCAGCAGAGTGGTGTGGAGAAAAATCAATTTGGCCAGCTTCTAGATGGTTCTTCTCAGAGGCTGCAGCAGAAGTCTGACCTAAGGACAGCAAGGACAAGGAATCTCCAGGCTCTTTTTTTGGCCAGGGAAGGGGGAGAAACAGAAGTAAGGCCTGAGAAAGGGGCTGCAGTGTGAGGACTCTGTCCGATAATAACTGGGAAAGGAAGCACACTCACATAGGTACCTAAACCTGCCTAAAACCCAAATGCAGGTGTCTGCCCTAGACGTACACTCTTAAAGTCCTTCTGGCCTTACCTATGCCATCATCACTCTTCCTTCGCTGCTTTCTGACTCCCTTTCTCTTGAAAAAGTTGCTGCAGCTCCCTTTCGTCCCAGGCCCAATCTATGAGGCAAAAATGAAAATCTTATCTGCTTTTGAATTCTGATGGTAGTTCATCTTCCTTCAAAGAGAGGATGTGGCACATATGCTGGGAACATAGACGACTGCACCTCTGGATGTAGAGGAGGAGGGAATAGCCAAACCTCTGCTGATACTCCTCTCTGAAAAAATGGGACCTGGACGGCCACCTCTATAGGGGCATAGGCAGCTGCCCTTAAGGGTGAGTGGATTGGGAATCTGCGAGAGGCGTGTGTGGAGAAGGAACAAGAAGTATTCTCCCAACTTGGAGAGAGGATTGTGACAACGGTGGAGGATTCCCTGGAGTATAAAGTGGGTGGAAGTGCTGGTGATTCTTCCCCGGACGACAGGCACACCGCGGACCCCTTTTTCCTCCCAGAGGGGTGGTCTTTAAGGAGGGACCGACTGGTCAGGGATGCGGGTGATGATGGGGGTGGGGGTGGGATGCATTGAGTGCCTTGGATAGGGAAGGGGTATGGGCAGGGTTATCTTCCAGAGTTAGACGTGGATAGAAGAGGCAAGAAGGGAGGAAAGGTGCCTCCATTCAACGGTGGATGTCGAGTGGCAGGTCCCTCGCGAGAGAAGCCCCGCCCCGCTCCTCGGTCGCCGCCCCGCCCAGACCCGCAGCGCGGCGCTGCAGCGCTAGGGGCGGAGAGGCAGAGCGCCGGGAGAGCACCAGACGCTTAGGTCGCCCGCATCCCGCTGCCGCAGGAGAGAGGAAGCGCGCCCCGGCCCTGCTCCTCAGCCTTCATCCGGGCGCCCACAGAGACCCAGCACTTGTCCTCCGCCTTGGCCTCCGCTGAGCTCCCGCCTTCGGAGCACGCACCACTTCTGCTGTCCAAGAAGTGCCCCAGCCTCACGCCGGCGACCACCATGACGGAGACCAACAACGAATGCAGCATCAAGGTGCTCTGCCGATTTCGGCCCCTGAACCAGGCCGAGGTTCTGCGGGGAGACAAGTTCATCCCCATTTTCCAAGGGGACGACAGCGTCGTTATTGGGGTGAGTGCCGCTCTAGAAGGGAATTTCGGAGAGGGGGCAGGGGTTTGAATCCTACCCCTTACTGAGCCTTAGCCCCTGACTGTCACTCTGCACCCCCTCCCCGCCGTTCAACCTCCATCCTTTTCGCCGCATCCCGTTCTCTCCCCTGCACCAGGATGGCTGGGTGTGGTCTGGCCAGGCCCGCGGCCAAGTCTCCGCAGAGTGGGAGAGGGCTACTTCCCCGCGATCAGGTCACGCAACTCCCCTTTGCTGCCCTCTGCAGCATCCCCACCCCTTACAGCTAGTCCCGTGTTTTTCTGATGTTTTCCCTCTCCCCTAGAGAAAGCACATCTTCCCCTTTGTTATTGGCTCACATGTCTACCCCCACCTCCCAGGAAGGGAGGGGTAAGACTAGTGGATGGGCTAGATCTGAGGTGGACAGTGCAGGGGAGAATGGGCTCTAGAACTAAGCCCTCCATCTCCTCCTGATATAGTTGCAGCCCCGACTTGGAGAGAAGGCACGGGTCTGATGAAGGGTTTTTTGAGAAAGAAACACATTGGTGCCACACCTAGTTTTGGGGGGAGCTTCTGGGATCCTAAGGAAATGTCTGCCTTTCCCCTCCCAAGTGCAGTAGGAAGAGGATTTCAAACCCACCCAACTCCCCCTAACAAATAAAATAATCAGACCCCGAGATCCTAACAAGCACTTGCTTATTCATCCTTTCTCTTGAAGATCCATTAAAGTAGCAAACCACCTCCACTTCATGATGACAGCCCTTGGCCATGGAATAGATCTTAGGAAGGAGAACTAATGTTTACTAATATGTGCTTGTTACTCTACATATATTATTTAATCCTCAAAACAACACTCAGAAGTAAGTATTAATGTTAATATCCATTTTACAGATGAGGAAATTGAGGCCCAAAGAAGTTGAATGACTTTCTCAAGGTCACACTGTGAATTCATAGATGTGAACCTAAGTCTGTGAATCCAAAGCTCTTGTCTTTTCCTCTGTGTCACATTGCCTCCACAGATTTCGGTCCTTTATCTGTGATGGCCCAAAGGGAGTTCCTAGGGAACGACTCACCCACCCCTCCTTTCCTAGGCTGGGGTTGTCAAGCTAAGGAGTAAAAGGATTGGGGTGGATGGAATCCATAGGGCTTGAGGGGTGCTGGGCCAGGAAACTAGCCAGTTTGAGAAGGGAGGGGCACATGAGGACAGTGCTCAAGGTCAGCAGCACTTCTTCAGTATTTCTGATACATAGTGCTTGGCACAAGGCATGCTTGTTAAAGGAATGAAGGAAAGAAGGGGAGGGAGCCCCGGCCTTCTGAATCAGCGACAATGGGACTTTGAGTAAACATACCTTTGGAAGAGACCTGCTTACATGTCCTGTGCCCAGGAGCCTCAGTCTGTCACCACACTGAGCTCTCTTGTCCACACTGTGAACTCAAATGGGTGTTGCCACTGTGTGAGTGCTTATGAATGTGTTTGCCACATTGAGAGGGCCCTGTCTTTCTGCCTCAAGCACCTTAGGCCTTGTGGCCTGGTCAGTGGATCAACCCTTGGGGTCTCCTGTCTGAATACTCTGGATAGCAGGCATTAGCTGTGAAAGTTGGAGCTTGAGGTCCCTCTGAGGTATAAAGGCTGAGAAACAGCAGGGAGGTGGTTATGGGGGAGCAAATCCACAAAAGGTTTCTACCTTTAAGCCTAGTTTCCTTTGCTGTAGGTTTTTCAGGTAAGTCTAAACCAGCTCCTCCAGACTCTCTGGGCTGTCCAGCCTGGGTTGGTGAGCATGAGGCATGGGGCGATGTTCGGAGGAGTTGTGGCATGGACCTGTCCAATTTGTGCAACTAAACAGGAGAGACACAGTGCCAGGTGAGAAAGGAAGAGAGAGGAGGAGAGGCCCAGGGTCCCCTGCCAGCTCAGATTCTATCTTAGCTCCATAGCTGGCCCTTACTTGTCTGTTTTGCCTGATATTCGTGGGGCTATACCTTTGTCTTGCTCTGTATCTCCTCTTGCCCTGGCCCTTCCTGTCAATCTCTCATTCCAAGATACATGCTTATGGGGGGCCATTTTGTCTCAGGCAGCATCCTTGGAGCTTATCTTCTCAACCTTGCTATTCATTTGTCGCTCAGGAGGATGAGGGCTATGAGATAAGTGATTTTTGAGGAGACCCTTGAGGGTCCCAACAAGGGAAGGAAGTATCTTACCGCCTTCCCTCTTTCCTCCCCTAGCTCCCTTTGGGGCTCAGTATGTGGGAAACTCTCTGAGGTGTTAATGAAGGAAGCTGCTTCAAGATGTGAGGGAAGGTGAGGGAAGAGTGAAAGTGGAGGAGAGTGATCTCTCTACACCCAGCCCCTGCTCCTTTCCCTAACGGCTCTCTTCTGTGCCTCTGCAGCACTGTGACTAGCTCTGGGCTTCAGACTCCCTAATTTTCATGGGCTTTTTCTGCTTGGCAAAGGGCAGGAGAATAAGCTGGAGGGATAGCTCTGTGAGCCTTATCTTTCCCTCACTCCCCTGACTTGTCCCAGGAACCTGGGGGATGGGCTTAGCCAAAGTAATGACTTGAGTACTTAGTAGAAGGGTCCTAGACAGGTCACTGTCTGTGTGTGCTGTGTATTGTTTGGCTCTTTGAGTCACTCAGAATCCAATGTAACTTTTTCACCAGACCCATTTAAGTGTCTCTCTTAAATGTGGGAAGGGTGACAGTAAAGACATACACACACACTTTCTTTCTCTCTCTTCTCTGTCTTTCCCTCCCCCTTCTGTCTGTTGTTCCATTCCCCCAGCCCATCCCTATTCCTTCCTTCATCCAAGTATCCACTAAATTCTACCTCCCTCAGGTCTCCCAGTGGTTAAGTGGGTTCTTAAGGAGGCAAAACCCCAGAACCATCAAGTACCTCAAGCTAGGTTGGGACCTGCATGATTATTAGAGCAGAGTCAGTATTGTTTGGGGTGGCTGGGGATTCCTTTGGTATCTGAAGACAGGGACCAGGCAAAGAATTTCCTTTAGCTTTCGGGGAGTCTCATAAAGGAAAATAGAGAGGGGAGGTAATGTTCACTGTGGCCAGTGTCGCTTCAGCATTACCATGGCAACAATCCCCAGGGGTGTCACCATGGAAATCAGGTCTGGGATGGGAAGTTCAGCTTATACGAAGCACTTTACTGAGGGTTGAAAGGTTAGTTATCTTTGGACCCTAATTGTAGGCTGTCCCATTAGCTTTAGTCAGCACACAAAATGGAAACATACAGAAAGGTGCTGGGAGACACAAAGGGAGAGGAGACGAGCAGGCGGCTTAGAGTGGGGTTAAAAGACCGCAGAGAGGCCTGGGCTTCAAGACTGCAGAGAGGCTCTCTGGAGAAGGCTGTGAGGACCTCTTAGACTGCTGTCAGTGGGACAGAGAGCGGGTCTCAGGGACATTCCTCCACGGAGGAGGGTCTCCTTGAATGTTTCTAATTTCTCAAGTCTTCCTCTCTGACATTGTATCAGCCCCTGGGGTCTTGTGTTACCGTAAGCAGAGATGGGGAGGGAGGCGCCTCAGAGAGGATGGGTGGGAGAATTGCATACTTCTGAAAATGTGGTTGTGATTGGAAAAAGGGAGGGACAAAGAGCTTTATTTCTGCCCGGAAACATTAGGAGAAATGTCCAAGTTGTGGGGAGGGCTTTATGGGGGAGGGTCAGGAAAAGCCATGATAAGGATCTGACGCAGTGTTGGCCTCAGGTCACTTTGGCAGTGTGGGTCTGAAATCAACTTGCCTGGGTTTGAAACTGTGCTCTACCATGTCTCAGCTGTGTGACTGTGGAGAAGCTACCTTGCCTCTCTGAACTTCAAATTCTGCATATATAAAGTGAAATAATAAATGTACCTACCTCTTAGGATTGCTGTGAATATTAAATGAGATAATGCAAATAAATGGCTTAGCACAGTGACAGGTACATAGCAAACTCCCAATAAGAGTAAGGTGTTACTAGTATTTTATGTATGCCATCTCCCCGCAGACTAGCCTGTGACACAATTAGGAAGTGGTTACCATTTTCCCCTTTCACTGATTGTTTCATCCAAACCTCCAGGTCCACAGTATCTTCTTGCTCTCTTCCTCCATCAATATCTGTTAAACGAATATTTATGAAGACAATCCTATGAGCCAAGGATTGTATTTAATGGAATTCAGAAGGAAACTCTGTGCTCAAGAACCTCTTGAACTACATGGTGGTCCAGGCTTCGAGTGGTCAGGGCAGAGGTTTGGGAGGGAACATTAGAAATGGCTTTTGCGACATCTGATAAAGATGGCAGTGTAGGCAGATATGACTCACCTCTTCACATAACAATATTAAATTATAACTAAAATAGAGAACAACCATCACTCAGAACTGTTGAAATTCGAGTTGAATGGAAGTCTGACAACTACAGAATTAAAGAAACCAACCACATCTATCCAGACTGATAGGAATGGTGCAGATGCGGAATGGGCTGGTCCCACACCCACATGTGGTAGTTTAAAATTCAGGCGGGATATCTCGGGGTGAGGAGTCCCAGCCCCACACGAGTCCCCCCAGCCCAGGGTTCCAGGGCCAGGAAATCCCCACAACTTCTGGCTGAAAAAACCAGTGGGGATTGAGTCAGGGGAAGAAACTGCTGGAGCCCCAAGCAGTTCCTCTTAAAGAACCCACACATGGACTCACCTACTCAGACTAACTCCCTCTGAGCCCCAGCAGTGGTGTAGCAGCTTGAAAGGCACCAGTAACATACATGGAGAAACTGAAGTGTCTGGCATTATGACAAGCAGGGGCCATCATCCCTTTTCTAACTCCTTTCCCCACAGAGCCAACAAGCTGGTGCCATGTCTGAGACTCCACCAACCTGGCTAACACTGATCTGCCTTGGATATCCCCAGAGACTCTGCCCCACCCAACTTACAGGCCCACCCAAGCTACTTTTCCATGTGAATGGCTGGTCTTGCTCATGCTTCACAATTTCCCAAATGCTAGCAAACAAGCTTCAGTGAGCCTCAGGCCTGGCACTAGCAGCAACCAGCCTAGATTCACAGTTTGGCTCTATCTGGGGATCTCCAAGCCCATCACAAGTAGCAGCCATTTCAGATTGCTTTATATGTCAGGCAGGGTGACCCTGGGAAAATATAGGTTGGGGCTGACCTTGGCCTGCAGCACCCAGGAAACCCCAAGGCCAGTGCACCCAGTGGAGAGCTACAGAACACATCAGAGCACCACCACCCTGAATGCCCCTGCACAGTTGATCCTCCATGGAGGGCAGAGGTTGGTGGTAAGCGGTCACAGCCAGTCCTTACAGCTGACTGGCCTGGGTAAATCCCCCTCATTGATCTGCCAACAGCAACCAAAACTCCACTCTAAGAGGAGGGTTTACTCAGCCCATACAAAGGGCACACCTCAAGTACCCAGCTTGGGTGATAGGGGAGGCTATGCCACTGGACTCCACAGGACACCTATTACATTAATCTACACTACTAAGACACGAGGTCAAGCAGCTGTACCTGATACATAGAAACAAACAGAGGGAGATTGCCAAAATGAAGAGACAAAGAAACATGGCCCAAATGAAAGAACAGATCAAAACTCCAGAGAAAGAACTAAACAAAATGGAAGTAAAACAATCTATCAGATGCAGAGTTCAAAACACTGGTTATACGGATTCTCAAGGAACTTAGTGAGGACATCAGCAGCATAAAAAAGATACAGTCAGAAATACACTAGTTGAAATGAAGAACAATTTACAGGGAAACAACAGTAGAGTGGATGAAGTCGAATATCAAATCAATGATTTGGAACATAAGGAATTAGAAAACAATCAATCAGAACAACAAGAAGAAAAAAGAATCCCCCCAAAATGAGGACATCATAAGCAGCCTCTAGGACAACTTCAAGAAATTCAACATTCGCATCATAGGGGTGCTAGCAGGAGAAGAGAAAGAGCAAGAAATTGGAAATCTATTTGAAAAAGAGTGAAAGAAAACTTCCCTAATTTGGTGAAGGAAAGTCCAGGAAGCACAGAGAGTCCCAAACAAGATGGATGCAAAGAGACTTGCTCCAAGACACATCATCATTAAAATGTCAAAGGGTAAAGATAAAGAGAGACTCAAAAATAGCAAGAAAAAAGAAGTTAGTTACCTACAGGGGAGTTCCCATAAGACTGTCAGCTGATTTCTCAAAAGAAACTTTGCAGGCTACAAGAGATTGGCAAGAAATATTCAAAGTCATGAAAAGCAGGGACCTACAGCCAAGATTGCTGTACCCAGCAAAGCTATCATTTAGAATCGAAGGGCAGATAAAGAGCTTCCCACACAAGAAAAATCTAAAGGAGCTCATCATCATCAAACCATTTTTATATGAAATGTTAAAGGGACTTATTGAAGAAAAAGAGGAAAATCAAAACTATGAACAATAAAATGGCAAAAAATACATATCTATCAACAACTGAATCTAAAAAACAAACTAAGCAAACAAGAAGAACAGAGATAGAATCATGGATATGGAGGCTATTTTGATGGATGCCAGATGGGAGGGGGTGGGGGGAGAATCAGTGGAGAGGTGAGGGGATTAAGAAGTACAAATAGGTAGTTACAGAATAGCCAGGGGGATGTTAAGAACATTATAGGAAATGGAGTAGCCAAAGAACTTATATGTATGACCCATGGTCATGAACAATGTTATGGGGATGCCTGAGGTAGTGTGGGGTGCTGGGTGGAGGGGGGCAAAGGGGGAATAATTGGGACAACTGTAATAGCATAATTCATAAAATAAAATTTTTTTAAAAATAAAAAGAAATGGCTTTTGCTAACTGTACATATCCTCCCTCAAATTCTGACAGGAAACCCCCCACAACATACTACAGTCTGACCAAAGTAATTAGTTGTCAATTACTTTTTAAAAGATGTAAATAATGGTGATGTGAGTAGTCTAAAGGCAGAAAAAGTAGAAAACCACTAGTCTAGCTATTCTCATAAAAAGGTCTGATGAAATGAATTTTTCCCATGTATAATCAACAGAAAATTAAAAGAAACTTACAGTTTAACAGAAACAAAAATCTTAAAGAATTGAAGAGCTGGCCTTGGAACTTACCAGCCCAGCTAAGAGTAGGGAAGTGGGAACAAGGCTTCCCAGAACCCTGAAATTATAACCTGTGGCTTTCCCTGCTCATGAGGTTATGAAGTACACCCATTTCTACTTCTTGGATATCTTTTATCCTCACAGTACTGAGAATGCCACCTTCCCTCCCTCTCTGGTCTCTTCCTTCTTCCTCTCCTATGCTGAGGAAAAGGGACTCCTCAGGCAATAGATGCCTTCAGCACTTGGAGAGCGCCTTCTATTTTAATATGGAATCCTTTCACTGGGAGTGTTAGAGAGAGACAGAGAATATGAGAATGAGTGTGTATGCATGTGTGTGTGTTGGCGCCTTTGCTCCCAGAAGGGAAGAAGGGGGAGGGGGAGGGGAGCCAAGGTTGGCTTGAGAGTTAGAGTCAATCCCCTTTGGCTGCATGCCTGGCTTCCAGAAGCACGTGTAGACATCACTGGTGAGGAGGTGAGAGTCGTGGGTCTGAGATCCACGTGGTTTGTTTGTTTCCATTTCTTGGTCAGAGGATGGAAGAAACATTGAGCTATATTACAATTCAGGAGTCAAGGTTCAATTAAAAAGAAAAGAAAAGAAAGATATTGCCACTCAGGAGGAAAAGCATCGATGCCACTTTAAATCTGTTTATTGTAATGCTATGATTTTATTCTATGTAATAAGGATTTTATTCTTTCTAATGAAGTATAATGACAAACTGTACAGATATAAAGGATGGAACATTCACAAAAGTCCTATGAATAGCCCATAAATTCACTCAAACCTTTGAAAAAACCTAGGTAGATTTTTCTTTAATCAGATTCAACGTAATCTGATTACCACACTAATATATTTTTATTGTTGACAGAGTTAAAGAAAAGCACACTGAAGAAACTAGCATCAGTCCAAAGCCCCTTCCCCAAACACTGTTAACAATTGAAGATATTTGTTTCAGTGGGGTTTTTTGCCTATATACATATATTAATTTTAGTAAGTGTCATAAACTAAATGTTGTTTTATAATTTGTTTCTTTTCAGTAACAAAATATGACTGTTTGACTATCAAATATTTTACATAATTTTATTTTTTGGAATGTTTAATTTTTGAATGTCTTACATGCATATGTGACAAATTCAAATGATATAAAACGGTATACAATGAAAAGGAAGCCTCCTTCCTACCCCTCTTTCCTAGCCACTAGTTTTTGTGGGTCCTTCTAAAAGCCTACTATATGTTTATGGGCAAGTACATATACAAATACATGTACTTTTTTAAGCACAAAGGGTTGCATACTATACATACTGTACTGTACCTTGCTTTCCCCCCTTAACAATGGGTCTCCTGGATCCTATTATACCAGCACATAAAGAGCTATCTCATACTTTCAGATGACTTTTTCACAACTGTGTGGTTTGTTGTAGGGCTGTGCCATTGATGAACCTGGTTATCCCAGTGGGTTGTCCTAATCATTTGCTATTATAAACAGTTAAATGAACTTGTATATATAATTTTTGCATATGTACAGTATTTCCTTTTTTTAATTTATTTTTTATTTATTGAGTTTTAGAGAGAGATAGAAACATCGATTTGTTGTTCCACTTATGCATTCATTGGTTGATTCTTTTTTAAGATTGTATTTATTTACTTTTAGGGAGAGGGGAAGGGAATGAGAAAGAGAGGGAGAGAAACATGCATGTGCGAGAGATACATGGATCGGTTGCCTCTTGCACCTGGAACCTGGCCCGCAACCCAGGCATGTGCCCTGAGTGGGAATTGAACTGGCGACCTTTTGGTTCACAGGCCTGGGCTTAATCCACTGAGCCACATCAGCCAGGGCTCACTGGTTGATTCTTTATGTGTCCTGACCAGGGATCAAACCCACAACCTTGATGTATTGGGACAATGCTCTAATCAACTGAGCTGCCCAGCCAGGGTCTGTACAGTATTTCTGTAGGATAAAGTTTTGGAAGTGGAGGTTATAAGCTGTATGCATTTAAAAATTTAAGAACTAGCCCTGGCCTGGTGGCTCAGTTGGTTGGGGTGTCATCCATACACCAGAAAGGTGCAGGTCCCATTCACTGTCAGGACACATGCTTAGGTTGCAGGTTTGATCCCCAGTTGAGGTGTGTATGGGAGGCAACCAATCAATGTCTCTCTCTCCCTTCCTCTAAATCAATACACATTTTCTGGTGAGGATTAAAATAATTTTTAACAGCTAGTTCCAAATTACCTTTTATAGAGTTGGCCCGATTTATGCATGCCCTCACCAATGCAGTGCATTGTCAAACTATTTTATTTTGACCACTTTGATAGGTTCAAATTGTATTTCATAGTCTTAATGTGCATTTCTCTTACTGACAATGAGGTTGTGCATCCATTCATATTTTAAGAGCCATTATAACATTATTTTATGATTTTATATTTCATGATAGCACTTACTGAGGTTTCTATACATGAGGACACATATCTTATGCAAGCAGCTGGATGAATTTTATAGCACATTTTGACATTCATGTAACCATTACCCAGATTGAGATCTAGAGCATTTCCGTCACCACCGAGAAGTTCCCTTGTGTCTCCTTCTGTCAATACCACTCCTGGCAACCGCTGTGTTGACTTCTGTCACTTAGGAAGTTTCGTCCGTTCTTGAATTTCACGTGAAGGGAATAACACAGTATGTGCTCTTTGTGTTGGAGTTCTTTCACTTAGGGAGTTTTTGAGATTATTGATATTCTAGTATGACATCATTTTACATAGCGGCAAGGAATGAAATATACATACATGCCATAATTCCACCAATTTTTTTATGTAAACCAGTCTCCTAAATGTTACTCTTTGAGTTGTTTTAAATTTCTGGTGGTTATAATCAGTGTGATAGTAAACATTCTTGTAGCTAAATATTTGCTACAAATATGTCTGGGTCAATGGATACATATAATTCAAGGCTTTGCTTATGTATTTTTGATTTGTACCCATAAAACTTGTGTGGGTGTACTGTCCTACCAGAAAAGAATGAGGGTGCTCATTTCAAGAAAATTATACCTCCTTGAACCTTCATCTGCCCTGTGTATAACAATTAAATTTTTGTTTTGATAGGTGAATAATGATGTTACCATTATATTTTCCTTTTTTGGGAAATGTTGGACATCTTTATGTTTAATGAACATTTGCATTTTCCTTCTGTTGTTAGGAGCTAGTTCTTGTTCATTTTTTTTTTATGTTTAGTTTTGTGTTTTTGTTACTAATTTACGAGAGTTTTTTGTATGGTGGGAGTATTAATGTCTTGTCCTGGCTGGGTGGCTCAGTTGGTTGGAGCATCGTTCCATGCACCAGAAGGTTGTGGGTTTGACCCCCAGTTGGGGGCTTATAGGTGGCAACCCTTCGATGTTTCTCATGTCAATGTTTCTCTCTCTCTCCTCTCTTCTTCTCTCTCTAAAAAGTCAATAAAAACAGATCCTTAGGCGAGGATTTTTAAAAAAGAATATTAATGTCATTGTTTTAAAAACTTAAAATTTTCTTATTTCAAAATTTTGTATTTTTCTTTCTGAAGTTTAAAATCTAAATCCAAAAGAACAGAAATCTAAAACCTCATTCTCCAAGGAAAATTTTCGTTAACATGTTTTCCTATGCAAGGTACAGAAAATATACCTTTTTTTTTTAAACAGAAATGGAGTCATCCTTTACACATTTTTACACTGATACTATTTTTAAAACCACTTTTTAGCTTAATGTACCTTGTCATGTAATTACATCTATTTATATATATTCTTATCCTCACTTGAGGACATTTTTTTTATTGCTTTTAGAGAGAGAGAAACATCAATGTGAGAAACATTGATTAGTTGCTTCCTGTATGTGCCTGGACCTGGGACTGAACCCTCAACCTAGGCCTGTGCCCTGACCTGGAATCAAACCCAAAACCCTGAGGTTACTGGATGGTGCTCCAACCAACTGAGCCACACCAGCCAGGGCATAACATCATCTATATATTTTTAATTTAAAGGCAGCATGTTGTCATTGTAAAACATTTAAATATCACAGGAAAAAAAATGTAGCAAGTATAAATTCCTGTCATTCTGCTCTCCACTGATAACCACCATTAACAGTTGTTTGCACAGTCTTTCATGTCTTTTTCCTGAGGTATTCCATCCATGCGCACTCTACACATTGTTTTTTAAATATAACCACATTATATACATTGTTTTAGTGTTTTTATTGACAGTCCATCTTGGACATGTCCATACATGTGAACTGATCTGGCTTATTTTAATGGGGGTAGAATACAGAGGCGTCAAAACCAACGTCTTGATGGATTTTGAATTCTTTCTAGTTTTTCTGCAGCACACACCTCTCCAGCGAGCATCTTCCAGTGCTTCAGCAGGCGTCGTAAAACGAATACGTAGCACTGGAGCTGTTGGTACAAAGTACAAATGGTATGGACACTTAAACTTTTGATGGAATTGGCCCCTAGAAAGGCTCTGTCGGTGTGCAGTGTTCCCCTCACTGGAGAGAGCACCCTCACAGCCTCTTTCTCTTGGTGGATTCTGGTTTGGGCCTCAGAGGCTTTCGCCGGGGAGACCAGTTAACTATTTCAGGTAGATTTTTATCACGAGCCAGAGTTTTCTACTCTTTTTAGTGCACTATTGTTTCACCCTCTTTGACCTTACAATTTTTAAAAATATAGTATTAAACATGATTTAAACATGACAACAATCTAGAATATAGAATGAAAAATGAAAGCCTTCTATCTTTCGGTTTCTCTCCCCAAAATAACCACCGTTCATACTTTTGTGTCATTCCTTCTAGAAAAAAATTCTGGGTGTAGATGCACAGCTCCAGCTCCAGCCCAGTCGTATGACTTTCCTTAATTATTTAAAACGTGTCCCCCAAACTCTGGTGTCCGTAGACCCAACGGTTTGCATTTCAGCTAGAGATGCGCTCTGTAGCCAGACAATTTGACAACTAAAATGTAGTCTCTTGATACCAAATGGCAGGAAAACACGACTGAGGAATTTGTCACGTGATGGAGGACAAGCATAGTCTCATTTGATCTCAGCACAGATCTTCCCTTTGGTATGATTAGATATCAGATATAGTCTTTGTTTGACTCCCTGGGCTATAAATATTTTGTGTCCTTAATATTCTTATCAGCACACACGATTTGTACCACGTTACCTGAATTAGGCAAAGTACTTGTAGGTCTGAGTGACTTGCTTTACAGTTAGTTCCTTAAAGGGAGACCCGTAGTTATGATTTTATGTAATCCTTTCTAAAAGGAGCTTGTTTCCATAATAGCTCAGCAGCTCAGTATATGTATATTTCATTACACAATAGGGAACATTCCCTCTCTCTCTCTCTCTCTCTATTTTTATGCATATATATATCTCCATCCCTAACTTAGCATCTTTCACTTAAAACATCTTGAAAGTCCTTCCATACCAGGACATAATGGATCTATTGAGGAAGATAGTTTTTAACTCAGGGGTAGATTTTTAAAGTTAATGAGTTGTTCTGCACTCTTCATAGCCTGTGGCCAGCCCTGTTGTCTTATCCCATTGGTTTCTGAGGGCAGGGGGTCCAGGGTATTGGAACCTAAATCATCACACCCAGACTGAGATCCCCTCACACAGTCTCACTGTATGACATCCTCAATGGCACAACTCTTGGTGTCAACACTAAACTTTGTTTTTCTCTCTCTAGTTTCCCTCATCCCAGTCACCATCCATGCAAGTGGATAGTTGAAGAACAAATGCCTTCTCAAGCTGCCGGATGAGGTCTCGGTATTTCTTCTCCCTTGCACCCTACCTGCTGATGTCTTTTATTTCCGCTCCAGGGGAAGCCGTATGTCTTTGACCGTGTGTTCCCCCCAAACACGACTCAGGAGCAAGTTTATCATGCATGTGCCATGCAGATCGTCAAAGGTAATGGATGTAGTTTTCGAATGTGTCTTTTCAGGCTCCCGATTCCCTACCCCAGTTCTCTCCACCAGTGCTCTTTCTCCATCGTCTCTTCCAGATGTCCTTGCTGGCTACAATGGTACCATATTTGCATATGGACAGACATCCTCAGGGAAAACACATACCATGGAGGTGAGGGTTCTGACTTCCATGGAGGGTGAGAAGCTGGGAGTCTTAATGGGAGACCAAGAAATCTTAGTGAGGGGAGGGCTAGGAATCAAGGGCTGCCTGGCCCAGATGAACTGAGGTCCCAGGATGAACTGAGGGGCAATAATCTAATGCAAGTTTAGTGCAGTCCCTTCCGCCTGCTGTAGTTTGCCCTCCTTGCCACTACTCCAGTTTTCTTCTTTTGATCTGGAAAAGCAGCAGCAATGAGAGTTCAAAGGGCTATTCAGCTCTGTGCTCCTTCCACAAAAAGGTAGACAAGGCAGTGACCACCTCCCAACGCAGGCTGGCTCCTATCAGCTCTCACCTTTGTGTTCGTCTGCATCCCTCTGAATTGTCTCGTTCTGCCTGAGCTCAGCCTTATTCTGGAATACCCTTCCTCCCCAGGGGAAGCTGCACGACCCCCAGCTGATGGGAATCATTCCTCGAATTGCCCGAGATATCTTCAACCACATCTACTCCATGGATGAGAACCTAGAGTTCCACATCAAGGTGGTCGGGGCGTGACCCTGGGTGCCCTCAGGTGGGGACTGGGAGGGGAAGATACAATGTGAACTCACTGAGATCCTGGGTACCCCAACTTACTCTCTCCTCTGGTACCCCAGTCCTTCTCCCCTAAGATACTCTCTTCTCCTCCCACTACCACTGTGGGAGCAGATCATATTAGCTTGAGATTCCTTAAGAGAGGCCCTCTTCACTTCATACTCCTCCTTTCTCCCTAATCAGGTTTCTTACTTTGAGATTTACCTGGACAAAATTCGTGACCTTCTGGATGGTGAGTAGGGATGTGAGGAGGGCAAGGAAAAGAAAGATCACATTGCTCTTGGGGTTAAATACTGTTTGGCAAGAGATGCAGAGGGCACACGAGGACACACACCTCCATACCCGAGTCCCTTGTCTCCAGTCACCAAGATTTCCAAAAACTGAGAGGGTCAAAGGAGGAAGTTAGATGCCCAGGCCTATCTATAAATAGCCTGAGTTGAGCTGGACCCCTGGAGCTGCGATCCTGGAGGAGGAGAAACCACAGGGAGTTTGGGCTTCACAGGGGAGTCTCCGTCCCTTTTGCACATAGAAGAAACCACCATCTGAGTGGACTGCAGGGTGCAGGGGTGGGGGTAGGGGGAAGTGCTGGCCTTCCTCACCTGTGTTGTCTAATTCAGTGACCAAGACAAATCTGTCTGTGCACGAGGACAAGAATCGGGTGCCGTTTGTCAAGGTGAGAGTGGGGACAGGGGCGCCCAGTGTATTTTGAGTGTGGGTATGGGAAGAGGGAGGACCAGGGACCCAGAAGTTGGAGGGTGGGTCTCCTGGATGGGTGAGATGTGCCATGGGGCTGGGGAGAGTGTGGTGTCTTGGAAAGGACATTATCTGGAAAGGCCGTTCTGTCAGGTGTGCAGGTAATTTAATTTGCATGTCAAAGTTTATGGGCCGTTGTCCATTTGCCCCCTGCAGGGTTGTACTGAACGCTTTGTGTCCAGCCCAGAGGAGATTTTAGATGTGATTGATGAGGGGAAATCGAATCGTCATGTGGCTGTCACCAGTGAGTGGGGATATAAGAGACTTGAGTCTGGGGTCCACCTCTCCTCTGTGCCTTTGGGGATTGAGACTCAAAAGAGAGCAAGGGAAAACTGTTCTCCAGAGGAGAAGGGACCCTGTTTCTGTGACCCTGCTGCCTGGGAAAAGTAGTTGCAGGACTCTCTCTCCTGGTGGGTGGGGTAGCAGTGAGAGGAAGCCAGGCTGCGGGCTTCAGTCTGCGGGGTTGGTGCCAGGACTCTCCCTCCCTTCCTCCTGCAGACATGAATGAACACAGCTCTCGCAGCCACAGCATCTTCCTTATCAACATCAAGCAGGAGAACATGGAGACTGAGCAGAAGCTCAGTGGGAAGCTGTATCTGGTGGACCTGGCTGGGAGTGAGAAGGTTGTGGGTCTTGTGGGAAGGAGAGGGGAGGAAGCCTTGCGGAGAGGTGGCCTTTTTAAAAAATCAAAATAAATTTTTTTCATTGAGACATATTTCATATTCCATAAAGTTCACCATTTAAGAGTGTACAATTGAGTGGTTTGGGGGACATTTGCAACATTGTGCAACCATCACCCCTGATTCCAGAACAGTTTCATCACCCATTAATAGTCACTCCTGTCCTCCCCTCCCCCTCCCCTGGCAACTGCTCATCTACTTTGTCTCTGTGGATTTTCCTTTTTTGGACATTTCATGTAAATGCGATCATATAATATGTATGATATGTAGGTGGGAGGGGGTGGCCTTTGGCAAAAGAATTTAGGGAGATAGAGAAAGGACCTTCCTGCTCTGTCTCCTTTCTCTGTCCCCTCCCCTCTTTGGAAGCCCCTACATGGAGAAGAGGTGATGAGAGCCCTCTCCCTTTGCAGTGGCTCACGACACACTTGTCCCTTAATGCCCTGATAGGTCAGCAAGACTGGAGCAGAGGGAGCCGTGCTGGACGAGGCAAAGAATATCAACAAGTCACTGTCAGCTCTGGGGAATGTGATCTCCGCCCTGGCCGAGGGCACTGTGAGTGCTCCTTGGGTCCTCTCACCTTCAAGTTCCACCTTATTCCCCACCTTCTCCGACTGCTGCCATCTAACCATGCCCCCACTCGTGGACTGCCTGATTTCTAGTCCACCACTATCCTATCTGATTCCCCTGTTAAATTTATTTTTCTGATTCACGTCTCTCTCCTCCCGCAGAAAAGCTACGTTCCATATCGTGACAGTAAAATGACACGGATTCTCCAGGACTCTCTGGGAGGAAACTGCCGGACAACTATGTTCATTTGCTGCTCACCATCCAGCTACAATGATGCGGAGACCAAGTCCACCCTGATGTTTGGGCAGCGGTCAGTGGCAGGGTCCCCAGCCCCTGCCGCTCTCTCCCCTCAGCATAAGGCAAGCTGTAATGGAGGTCTCATCACCTCCTCCCCTTCTCCTCACCCAGGGCGAAGACCATTAAGAACACCGCTTCGGTGAACCTGGAGTTGACTGCTGAGCAGTGGAAGAAGAAATATGAGAAGGAGAAGGAGAAGACAAAGGCTCAGAGGGAAACCATTGCAAAGCTAGAGGCTGAGCTGAGCCGTTGGCGCAATGGTTAGAGAGGAGTCTGGAGGGCACAAGAGGTGGTGGGAGGAGAGGGGGGCTTGGGAAGCCAGGAAAAGCCCTTCCTGGGGTGATGCTCAAGGGCAGGCCAGTCTCCAAGGAGGGCTGTGTTTCTGGAGGTGCACGATGGAGTAGTCATGAGGGGAAGAGAGGAGCTGACTACCATATCTCCCCACCCTTGGAAAGGTCCACTTAGCAAGCGAAACGGAGGCCTGGAGGCCTTGGCGTTGAGCAGTGAGGGAAGAAGGGCTGGTGGATGCA
Organism: Macrotus californicus; assembly: GCA_007922815.1. NCBI lineage: Eukaryota > Metazoa > Chordata > Mammalia > Chiroptera > Phyllostomidae > Macrotus > Macrotus californicus. The sequence goes on from VMDR010000537.1 coordinate 112,274, forward strand.
GCGTTCCCGTCTCCCAGCCCCCGCCTCGTTCTGCCCGTTCCCAGGAGAGAACGTGCCTGAGACTGAGCGCCTGGCTGGGGAGGACGCAGCGCTGGGGGCCGAGCTCTGCGAGGAGACCCCTGTGAACGGCAACTCCCCCATCGTGGTGCGCATCGCACCCGAAGAGCGGCAGAAATACGAAGAGGAGATCCGCCGCCTCTACAAGCAGCTTGATGACAAGGTGGGGACAGTCAGGCAGGGCACAGAGATGAGCCCGGGGGAATGAGAAGAGAGGGCTTAAGAAATGAGCTAGTACTGCCCTTGTCTGATTTTAAAAGGGGTAAATGCTCATCACTGAAAATGTGGAAGATAAATAAAAATACATAGAAGGAAATTAAAATCATCCATCATCCCACCATTCAGAAATAATGCTATTAACATTTTGCTTTTCTCTGTGCACATACTGTGCAATTGAGATAGATCTGTAACTTTGCATTCAATTTTTTCATTCAATATCATATAATGAGCAGTTTCATACTTTGTTAGCAATTCTTCATAAAAGCATTTGTAAGTGGCTGCCTAACAGTCTGTTTATCAGAATATATTTACCTATTCACTTATCACAGGGCTTCTAGTTTTTTTGGTTTGTTTTGCTATTATAAATAACTAACTTTATTGAAAGGACAACTTTGTTGTGCACAAGATTCTGCTTTTCAATGATTTGATTACAATGGAGTGTGAGAGCAGGATTTCTAGGTTGAAGGACATAAATATTTTAAGGATTTTTCTATGTATCGTCCAGGTTATACCAACTTCCAGCAAGAAAGGAATTTAAAAATGAGGACAGGAGTTGAGGAAAGAAGTGGAGGAAAAGACGTCTTTTTAGGATACGGGGTTTTTTAACTCAAAACCTAAATTTTCTAGACATTATTAGGATCCTATTTTTCCCTCAACCCCATGAGTCTAGACCAGAAGGACTAGCTTCCCTTCCTTCCATCTTTCTCCATTGCCTCCCACAGGATGATGAGATCAACCAGCAGAGCCAGCTCATAGAGAAACTCAAGCAGCAGATGCTGGACCAGGAAGAGGTAACAGGGAGGACGGCCAGATGTGAGAGGAGAGGAGTGTTCATCCCTGGAAGCCATAGAAAGGACCTTTTTATAATCAGATGGGAGACGGGTCACTCTGCTAGGGTTAATCACCCTTGAAACTGGAGTCTTGGGCACTCACTCAGGGCTTTGCTTAAAGCACAGATTATGGCATCTAGGTGCTACTTCATCCTGTTGCCCTATTTTTTTCTTTTCTTTTTTTCTTAGATTTTATTTGTTTTGTAGAGAGAGGGGAGGGAGGGAGAAAGAAAAGGAAACATCGATAGACTGCCTCTTGCATGCCCCCAGGCAACCTTTCAATTCGCAGGCCTTTGCTCAGCCCACTGAGCCACACCAGCCAGGACTGTTGCCCTATTTCTAAGAAGCCTAAAGCCCACTTCCTCTCGACTCTTACTTTGGGCCTTACCTCTCTCCTAGAGCTATGCCTTGGCAGAGGGGGGGCGGGCACTCGGCTTCCCCAGAGCAGGGGGCCACAGAAGTGGTCACTGGCAGCAGACCCCCTCACATGCCTCCTCTCTCCCTTAAAGCTGCTGGTGTCCACTCGAGGAGATAATGAGAAGGTCCAGCGGGAACTGAGCCACCTGCAGTCGGAGAATGACGCCGCTAAGGATGAGGTGAAGGAAGTGCTGCAGGCCCTGGAGGAGCTGGCTGTGAACTATGACCAGAAGTCTCAGGAAGTGGAGGAAAAGAGCCAGCAGAACCAGCTTCTGGTGGATGAGCTGTCTCAGAAGGTGGTGAGTGTCCGACACTGGTCCAGGAGCTCCCTGGCCACAGAACATCCTCCATGGCCAAAGGGACCATTGCTTCCTTTCAGGGCCTCATCGTGCTTGCACCTTTGCGCTGCTGTTTGATGTGTTTGAGACCCTCCCACAGCTGCTCACTGCACTTTGCCCTCCTGACCCTTCTGCAGGGCCTGTATTCTCTTCACAGCAGCCATCAGGGCCATGCATGAAGGGAGAAGCTTCTGCCTGGGCTGGGGAGGGTAGCAGGAAGATGGTGGTAGGATGACTTGAGGGGCTGTTCCCAGGCCACCATGCTGTCCTTGGAGTCTGAGTTGCAGCGGCTACAGGAGGTCAGTGGACACCAGCGAAAACGAATTGCTGAGGTGCTGAACGGGCTGATGAAGGACCTGAGTGAGTTCAGTGTCATCGTGGGCAACGGGGAGATTAAGCTGGTGAGTGGGACAGAGGCAGCAGTTTTGTTCAGGTCATTTTTGTCCTGGACATTGGTGGGAAATGCAAGATGGGAGAGTTCAGGCCCTCAGGGACAATGGAAATTGCCAGCCAGGATCTGGGAAACATGCTCTCTAACTAGACCCAGGAAAACAAGTAGAGGTTTGCGTAGACTCAATGAAAATACACCTTTTAAAGCATGCTGAATACAGAAGCAATGGAAGAGCATATGAGATCTTGCTCCCTGGCATATGTGGTCAGTTTGGCTCAAACAAACTCTTACTAAAATTCTCTTTGAAAAAAAAAGTAGTGATGGAGACGTGGTTATAGCAGGGTTTAGAGGAGGGGGCACAGAGTTAGAAATGATATGTGCACATCTGTGGCAGGGACGACGACCCATCTGGGTGATCAAGCAGAACAGTTTGCAAAAGAAAATCATATTCCGCCCTGGCTGGTGTAGCGCAGTGGGTTGAGCACGGGCTGCGAACCAAAGGGTCGCCAGTTTGATTCCCAGTCAGGGCACATGCCTGGGTTGTGGGCCAGGTCCCCAGTGAGGGCACAATGAGAAGCAACCACACATTGATGTTTCTCTCCCTTCCCCTCTCTCTAAAAATAAATAAATAAAATCTTTAAAAAAAAAGAAAATCATATTCCTTTTAAGATGGAAGAGGGTGACTATTGGAATTGGATCTTTAAGTACAGACAGAGCACAAGTGGCAAACACAAGGCCTGTGGGCTGAATCCGGCCCTCCACCTTGTTTCATCCAGCCCGGCACCTTGTTTCTACCCAGCGGCAGAGCTGAGCTCTCGCTTAACTGTTAAGCAGTAGTTCCATTTCTACAGTCCTAAAGTGACATTCGGCCCTGTGAAGGCAATTGCGAGGCTGATGTGGCCCCCAGTGAAAATGAGTCTGACACCCCTGAGATAGAGGGATTTAGTATGAAACGCCAGGTGATAGAGAGCTGCTAAAAGTTGTTCGGAGAATACCTGTCCCACCTGAGTCCCTGCGCATGTGGGTGTGTGCGGGGAGAGGCAGAGTGGAAGGGAATGGATAAAAGCTTTCCTGCAGTAGGGCACCTCTTCTGTCCCTGGCCCCCCACAGCCGGTGGAGATCAGTGGGGCCATCGAGGAGGAGTTCACTGTAGCCCGACTCTACATCAGCAAAATCAAATCGGAGGTCAAGTCTGTGGTCAAGCGGTGCCGGCAGCTGGAGAACCTCCAGGTCGAGTGTCATCGCAAGATGGAAGTGACTGGGCGGGAGCTGTCATCCTGCCAGCTCCTCATCTCCCAGGTGAGCGCCAGAGGTTGAGAGCCTTTGTGTGCCGTGGGAGAAGGAGGGTGACTCTGTGGCTATGAGATAAAACTCCTAGCACCTACCTCTATGTCAAGGGCCTAGGGTCAACTGAAGTCAAGGACAGAAGAGCTTGGGTTAGCAGGGGAGGGTCTAGGCCAGAGAAGTGAAGGGTGCAGGGGGGATATTGGCCTCCGAGCTGATGGGGTCTAAAGAAAGGCCCTCTCTAGAAGCATAGCTCCTGACTTTGCATCCTCTTGGAAGGCATAGTAGGGGTAGAGGGCCTGGGAGGAGAGCAGGACTTTGCAGAGGTCTGTGGTGGCCTTGGCTCCATCCATCTTCTTCCTCTCACCAACCCTTCCCCCACCAGCACGAGGCCAAGATCCGCTCACTCACAGAATACATGCAGAGTGTGGAGCTAAAGAAGCGGCACCTGGAAGAGTCCTATGATTCCCTGAGTGATGAGCTGGCCAAGCTCCAGGCGCAGGGTGAGGCCTTCTTAAACCTCCAACCCATCTATCCTAAGATCTGAGATCCCAGAATGGTCCAGGAGGGAAAGTGGCAAACATCGAAAGAAACCACTCGACAGCATACCCCGCCAAAGCATGAGACTAAAATCATGGAGATGGACTTACATGCTACTTAGCAAGCTTTTGCATGTAGCTTACTGTGCATGAACCATAAACATTCCATTGTCCTCTGTCCCTGCTATATCAAATTAGACTGTCCTAACCCAGAAGAACATCCTTGGGTAGGTCCATTCTGGGTAGATGTCCCCTGCCCTGCCTGGAGGGCTGGTCACAATGTGAAGTTCTTCCTGGTGGAGGTAGGTGTGGTGTAAGCTGTTTTTCCCTCTTCTAGAAACTGCGCATGAAGCGGCCCTGAAGGACAAAGAGCCAGACACACAGGATGCAGATGAAGTTAAGGCGAGTGGGGAAGGTGTGGGGACGACTGGGGCCTGGCAGGGCTGTGCTGGCCCTCACTGAGCTGGTGCTGGGGAGTGGCCTTGATCGTGGGGTATTGTTTGCAGAAGGCCCTGGAGCTGCAAATGGAGAGTCACCGGGAAGCCCATCACCGGCAGCTGGCTCGGCTTCGGGACGAGATCAATGAGAAGCAGAAGACCATTGATGAGCTCAAAGAGTAAGAGTTTCCGAGGGTGGCTCTGGTCTCCACCCGGTCCTCTTGCCCAGCTTTGCCCACTCACATGCTCCCCCTCGGCTCAGGATCCTAGTTTTTAACTTCCATGTGTTATTCATTCCCCCAACTGTGACATGACTTTGCAGCCCACCTCAAGGAGGTACAAGGAGTAAGGCCTAGTCCCAGTCCTTGAGGCTCTTACGACTAGATAGTTCAGGGTTCCTTACTTTGTCATGGAAACAGCGGCCTGAGTCTACCTGTGATAGATAGTTGAAGGTAGATGCATCAATTCTAACTGGACTCACTCATACAAGAGAGAAAATGCTTGATGAGCTGGTCTCCCCTTTCCCTGTCATTCACATCCTTTAGTTCTCTCCATACCTCTTGCCCTGTGCAGCCTGAATCAGAAGCTCCAGTTAGAGCTGGAGAAGCTTCAGGCGGACTACGAGAAGCTGAAGAACGAAGAACATGAGAAGAGCACCAAACTCCAGGAGCTGACGTGAGTGCCCGGGCCCGCCTGCTCACCGGCAGCCAGATAGGCTCAGACTGCTACTCGGCCACCCCTGCAGAGGCCGGATGTAATGTGGATGTGAATGTGATGGCCAGAGCAAGGCGATGGCTCACCAGAATAATCTGATGGGATGGGGAAGGGAAAATAAAAAAGGAAACTTCCAGAAATGACCTCTATTGAGTATTAGCTGACATGGACAGATGTTTGTGATGTTCTGTTAAGTGTAAAAAGCAGGTTACCAAGCAGTGTGAGCGGCCCAATCCCATAAAGTGTATATGGGATGTACATGCATAGAAAAGAGTGTGGAAAGGTAGACATCAGAATGTTAATGGTGGTTTGATCTCTAAGTAGTAGAATCATGAGTTTTGTATGTAACTTGCCTTCCTTATCTTTTTTTTTTCCTTTTCTAATTTCCTTTCTGCACAGTGAACATGGGTAACTTGTATAATTAGTAATAAAGAAGTGGAGAAGGGATGGAGTGGGGAGGAGAGTCCTGAGAGAGTCTTCTGTTTTCCTCTTCCTCCAGATTTCTGTACGAGCGGCACGAGCAGTCCAAGCAGGACCTCAAGGGTCTGGAGGAGACAGTTGTGAGTAGTTAACTATGCGGAGTAGTTAACTGTGTGGAGTAGTTAACTGTTCCATCCGTGCAGAGTTAACAGGGCGGGCGCCTGCCCTCTGCAAAGTCAATCTGTAGCATAATCGGGGCGCATCCTTTCCTGAAGGATGGGTGACTCACTTGACTGGATAGACTGAAGGTCCCAGGGATTTCAGAGCGAGAAGGCGGCCTGGTACTTGGCTACCCCAACCTTTCTTCATTCTTTCCAGGCCCGGGAACTCCAGACTCTCCACAACCTTCGCAAGCTGTTCGTTCAAGACGTCACGACTCGAGTCAAGAAAGTGAGTGCCGTCCTTGCTTGGGTCTTCCCAGCCCCCATCTCCTCCTCCTGTTCTCAGGTCCCTCCAGCCCTTTGGTCTGATGTCGGCTGCTTGGCCTGGACTTGGTGCGACCTGTTTGGCTTCAGGACAGCCACATCTTCCCCTCTGTCTTTATTCAGAGTGCAGAAATGGAGCCCGAGGACAGTGGGGGGATTCATTCCCAAAAGCAGAAGATTTCCTTTCTTGAGAACAACCTGGAACAGCTTACAAAGGTTCACAAACAGGTAAGGATGGGGGGAGGGGTGACGAGAACTCCTGAGGCCAGGTGCCTGGGATCCCAAATCCTCGGAGGCCCCTTGGATTTAGGGAAATCTATTTGCATGTTTTCCTTACTTTTTCCCACTGGTCCCTTCTCTATACTGTATTTGGCTCCACTTCTACCTGGTTCTTTGTCCCATGACTGTTTTCCCTTCTCAATGCTCCCAGCCTGCCTCTGCTGAAAGTGGAATCCCCAGGCCTATGTGGCTGGAGGGAAAGGTTGGAAGTGATAGCCGTTTCAGAGGCACGGGTTGTAACTATACGCAGGGGGTGGGGCCGACTTTAGCCGAAGAGAGAAAGCAGCAAGACGAGAAGAAGCCAGGGAAGTTGGGCTTTCTCTCATGGACAGAACTCCATCTGCCTAGGCCTGGGGCAGACATGCAGAGAAATTCAGTGATGTCCTCTTAGATGGCCAGACAGCCCCTGGTCGGGGCCAGGCAAAACGCCTGGGTGTTAAGTTACTGCTTCTCTGCCCCCCTCCTTGCTGCTGCGGTTCGTTAGGTGGATGACTGGGTTTCAAAGGCATGGGGCGGGGAGGCGGAGGGGGCAGTCCGAAGGAGTCTGGACAGGAAATGTTTGGTGCAACAGAGCCGAATAGCTGAGCCTTGAAGACAGGTGTGACAGTGTCAACTGGCTGTCTTAACTGATTCATAAAATAAACCCCAACCTATACTTTATTCTCCTCCTTTCAAATCCACTTTCATTCCATTTAAACTTATATCCTCACTAAACTAGACCTTAAACTTATTTTCCTCCCAGCACACTGCCCAGCATATATAGTAAATACACAGTACATTGTTGTTCTTTTTATAACGACAAAAGTCCCAGAACTGCAGCCCAGGGACAGGCTGAAGGGTTTATTTGTTTTACTTGGGCTGGTAGAGAGCCTTCCTACCATTTCTTTCCCTTTGCTTTTTATTAAACAGCATGACAACATTATAGGAAAGTTGAAAGATAGGGAAGAACCCTTTGTCCTCGGTTCTGCCATTCTTCAGAGTTTCTGTGTGTTCATTTCCCTTCTCTATCTAAATGTGTGTTACACTGCCCTTCCCCCAACTTTGTTGCTGTGGTAAAATGCACATAACACCAACTTCACCACCTCGGTTACTTGTGTGCAGTCGCTGGTGTTAAAAGCACCGATGATGTTGTACGGCCACCACCACCGTCCATCTCCAGAGCCCTTTTCATCTTGCAGACCTGAAACTCTCTGTCCCTTAAACAACAATTCCTCCTGCCCTGGTCCCCCGGGTCCTGGCACCCACATTCCACTTCGTGCCTCTGATTCTGACCACTGCAGCTAGCTCATGGAAGTGGAGTCACAGTGTTGGTCCTTTGGCGACTGGTATATGTCACTTAGCATAATGTCCCCCAAGTTCATGCATGTCGTGGCAAATGTCAGGAAACCACAGGCTGTTTCTTTACCCCCAGCTGAAGCCTCTGCCTCTGCTCCAAATCCCAGAGGCCAAAAGGTGCTCACTTGGAGGACAGAGAACTCCTCAAAATTCCCTACCTTAGCAGGCATGAGGCTGGAGAGGAAAATGAGAGAGATGGGGAAACTCCTCCATTAACGGGATTTCAAATAGCCAGGGCTACGGCCCTATTACTAATCACGCTAAGCTATTGTCCCAGCAAAACACTGTTTATAATCTGTAAATTGTCCAAAATTAAAGGGGCACAGAAGTGTTTCTGGCTCTGCCCTTCGTCCCAGCGTTCCCAGCTACGCTGATTTCCCTGCCATCTTCCATGGCCAGCTCCTTGGGCAATCCATAGTGCCCCCAGTCACATGTGTGAGACCCTGTAAACAGATCAGGACGTCTTTTCTGGCTGCAGGGTGGTTGCTACCCCACAGTAGCTTAATTTAAATGGGGGAGGGACAGCTCAGGAAATCCTTGTGAAGGTAATGAGCGCAAATGTTTGTGAACCTCAAACATTTTCTTTCCTTCCTATGGGGCATCGTGTGTCTGTGTGGGGGCGGGGGCGGGGGTGAGGTGGGGGCTCCTGGGTCCCAGCTTCTGCTCCTGCTCTGCCCTGAGCCTCACCTGCTCTCAGCGCCACATCCACCCTTCGCACCGCAGCTGCGCTCCTGCTGCCTTGCCCTGTGCACGCCCATAAAGCTGTTTCTGAGTGAGGGGCGCCTCATCCCCGTGGTCGCCCTGGGGCTGTTGGTTTGGCAGGAGCTGTAAGATGTGGGGTGGGGCGAGGCCAGGAGGAGACTGGGACAGGGTGCTGCAACAGGAGTTCCAGGCTACAGTGGAATTGGCACGTTTTGCTGCCCAGAAAACAGTGTGACTTTTTATAATGCCTGACCGTCATTTGCTCAAGAAAGAATTGGCTAAAACAGCAAGTTTGGTAAAGGGAGTTAGGCTTTCGAGGAAACAACATGGTCTCTGTCTTCTCTGACTTGATTTTTCTTCATTCTTTCTCCTCACTGGCACCCCACACTCCACTGCGGGCTCTGTCTTGGGTCGCTCGCCTTTCCTTCCACCTCTTCCCTTGGGCTTGCCCCGCAGCTGGTACGTGACAATGCAGATTTGCGTTGTGAGCTTCCTAAATTGGAAAAACGACTTAGGGCTACGGCTGAGAGAGTTAAGGCCCTGGAGGGTGCACTGAAGGAGGCCAAGGAGGGCGCCATGAAGGACAAGCGCCGGTACCAACAGGAGGTGGACCGCATCAAGGAGGCCGTTCGGTACAAGAGCTCTGGCAAGAGGGGCCACTCTGCCCAGATCGGTGAGTGGGGAGTGGAGGACAGCAGGCAAGGTGGGGCTACCACCTGGGGAAATTCTGCAAATTCCTCAGTGTCAAGCAAGTAGATGATCACTTTTTTTCTCTACCTGCCCCATCACCACCCCCCAAAAATACAAAAGTGAATTATCGCATAAGCAACTCAGCTCAACTCCAATTACTAAATGACCTCAGAGACCAAGGCGACTGCAGAGTAACAAGCCTCCTCAGGGTCATTTTCCTGTCTTTATCACAGCCAAACCCGTCCGACCTGGCCACTACCCAGCATCCTCACCCACCAACCCCTATGGCACCCGGAGTCCTGAGTGCATCAGTTACACCAACAGCCTGTTCCAGAACTACCAGAATCTGTACCTGCAGGCTGCACCCAGCTCCACCTCAGATATGTAGTGAGTGACTGGGCGAGGGCTGGAGCCCCAAGCCAAGGCTCTCTGCACTCTGTAAGGCATAAGGTTGGGTCAGTTAATTGGGTGAGACTTAATTCTTTTTCTAAGTAGCTTCATTGATTCTTGTTAATACTTAGAAAGTGGGCATTGCCTACCTAGCCTGTGACCATGTTTGTTTTCTGCTCCCTGGGGAGGGCAGGGATGTATGGCTCCATCCCTGAGGGTGTGTGGATGTGTCCTTGGCATAGTGGAGGGTGGGTGCCAGAGGCTGCGTCTCTTCCTTTGCTCCATCCAGCTTTGCAAACTCCTGTACCAGCAGTGGGGCCATGTCTTCTGGCGGCCCCTTGGCTTCCTACCAGAAGGCCAACATGGACAATGGTGAGTGAGAAAGATGGGGCACAGCCCTTAGGGTCCCCAGGGCAGGTTGAAAAGTATGAAAAGAGTGACCCTGTACCTACAGTTTGAACACTGCTCATCCGTCAGGGTCTCGGCTTCTTATAAGTAGATTCCTCCTATCACCGTGCCTGTCCCCACCCTTCCCTGCCTTTCCCCTTCCCTCTCCTTTATAGGAATCAGGGAGGCTTTTTCTCAAGACAAAACAATGCTGCAACGTGGGGTGGTTGTAGATAGAGCACACAGACCCGATGGCAGCTGTGCTCCCCAGAGTGCCACCGTTCCCTCTAAGGGATTCGGGTGAGAGAGGGTTGGGGAGACTGCTACTAATGCCCAGTCTCTTTTTTCTTCTGCTAATCCTGCCTTCTCAACAATGATCTCTTCAGGAAATGCCACAGATATCAACGACAATAGGTACACCAGTCCCCACTGCTCGGTTTCTCTGGGTGGGACCGGAAGACATGATTAAATTTCCCTCATGCCCTAGTTAGAGGTTCCCTGGAGCCTTCCAGGGAAGGAGGAGGAAAGGAGAATCAGCCCTGTGTGCCATCACTGTGTTGTCCAGGAGATCCAGTCCCTCCCCTGCCTCAGTGCAAAACACCACCCCCTCCTCCAGTCCCATCTGTGGCTTCTCCCCATTCCAGTTGTGGGGGCTGAGGGGAAATGCCACAGACACCTGATGCCCTGGTATCTCTCCTCCCTCTGGGAACTCCGTGACCTTGGGCAAGTCAGCTCCATCACTCTGGCCTCGCCTTTCCCTCTATTCCTGTAAAACCTGAACGGTCCCTGCCCTACGTTATCTCACAGGAATGGCATGAGAGCAAAATGACAGGAATGCTTTCATTTCTACGAGCTGATAGTGCTGTGATTGGCTGGGTCTCTTCTTCCAGGAGTGACCTGCCATGCGGCTATGAAGCTGAGGACCAGGCCAAGCTTTTCCCTCTCCACCAAGAGACGGCAGCGAGCTAATCTCCCCCGAGACTGCTGTGTACCTGCACTTTCAGGTAGCTTCAGGCCGCTTCCTCTGACCAGCCTCAGGTTACCTACTTTCTTGCCCTCAGCCTCTTCATTTCTGATGCTTCTTCTTTTATCACATCAAAGCTTTTACTACATAGTTGTCCTTCAACTCCTGCCTTTCCCTTCTAGGGCCCACATTTGTGCTGCCCCATGTCCTCTGGACACTGACCTCCCTTCCCTGTTATACTTTCCTTTGGGTTACAGTAGTAACCACAGTGCTGCCTTTCTGCCACTAGGGGGCACTGCCACATGTCAAAAGAAGTGAGAAAGGGAGGGTGGAGCCAGAGCCACACACAGGTCACAGAACTAAACAGATTTTAGGAGATTTTGGGAGATCATCTCAACTCTCCCTCTGCCTCCACCCTAAAATAATTTTGGGTGGATAGGTATTTTCTAAGACATTTCCAGTAAAGGAGATGTTTGATTTATTCCTGCGCCTGTGTCCTATACTCCTCATCTGTGTATTACCAATAAGTTTTAGGAAATGCCCCAGGAGCCTAACTTTTTGTTTATCCAGCTACACTCCTCTCATCCGCTCGGTGGAGGTGGCAAACAGCTGCGTCCCCACTTCCAAGCCCCTCCCCTCCCTTCCCCACCCCAGTCCCCAGGTCCTCTCCTGCAGCAGCACAGGCACCTTCTTGATGCTTGTGTGTCACCAAGCTCCTCACCATGGGTGCTTCAGGGCCCAGACCTGGGCACTGCGGTCCTGTGCCACGGCCCACTTTGGGTCATGGGAGACTAGAAATGAGAGAACACAGCCAGTTTCTTAATGGGTTGCATCCACCCTGAGCCCCCTCCAGGGGTTTTCCAGGATACTAGGCTGCCTTCTTCAGGGGTTTTCCAGAGCAGTCGGCCAGGCACACACAGGCAGAAAGGCAAGAGAAGCAAAGGAGTAGGAATAGGGAAGGAGAAGTTTGGAAGATCTGGGTTGGAGGAGGGATGGGGGGAGGGTGGTGTCTGTTGTTGGAATTTAAGGAACAGGACGGTAAACAAACCAGTCTGTACAATGTCATGCTGTTCCCATTCAGTGGCTGGGCCGCAGGTGGGTTGCTCACAACCTCTTTCTCTTTCTCTCCAGTTTCTAAGAGGGACTGAGGCCTCTTCTCTCAGCATGCTGCAAACCTGTGGTTTCTGACGCTAACTCCCTCCCCAGCCCTTGTTGTTCGACTGTACTGTTTGATGTCTTCTCTTACTCTGTATCTCTTTGTACTCTGTATCTATATATCAAAAGCTGCTGCTATGTCTCTCTTCTGTCTCACTCTCTAAGTATCTAATGATGTATTTAGCAATTTCTGAGCATAGTATGCCCTCCTTATTTGGGAAAATACGGAGGAGGGTGAATGTTTCTTCTCTCATATGCGTCTCTCGTATGTGTAGCATTAGTCATGAAGATGATAAAAGGAAAAATGGAAGCTACGGGGCTGTGACCCTTCACACACGTACACACATGCACACGCACGCACACACAAAGCCTTAAGCAGAAGAATGTCTTAGCGTCATAAAAAGATACAGAAACAGATTCTTCCTCCCTCCTCTTTCACATACAGCACAGCGGAGGGTAAAATGGAAGGACTACTAAATCACATGTAGAATTTTCTTCATTCACCTTTTGCCCAAACCGAGGGATTCCAGGTGTGCACCCCTGCCCTTCAAAGTCTGCCTTTTGCCTCCCTCTTCCTGTTCTCCCCTGGATGGCTGAGAACATGGATTGCTCAAGGGACCACTTCCCTTTCTCCTCGAAACTCCTTTTGATGGTCTCGACCCCAGAGCTCCTGACTAGAACCTAGAGTTGTTTTCAAATATTTTGAAAGACTGAGGAGGCAGACCCTTCTGACAGTCTGACAAATGGTTGCTCATCTTTCCATGGTAGTAGTTATAGGCAAGCATAGTCAGATGATAGCTTCCTCAGGTTTGGGAGTGAACAGGCTGGGAAGTTCGTAAGTATATTTTGCCGTGGTGATGCGCTGGGTTCCCTTCTCTGTCCCATATTGGGCTGCATTTCTTCCCTTCTCCACCTTTTGGTTTGGGGGCTTCCAGTTCGTTGGCAAAATGTCTATCTTGAGATGCCTTCCTTTCATACTGGAGCCTGCCTTTCAGCCAATATACATTTTTAAAACTTTTTTTTTTTTTTTTACAAAGAGTTCCTTCTATAATGTCCCCATCTGGTAAGTGCACTTTAAAGAAAGAGGCAGGGCAGATTTCCCAGAGGTGGAGGAACCCCAGGGCATGAACTGGGGGGAGACTTTTCTCCCAAGCCCCTCACCTTCCATCTAAGTGATAGGACTACTGTTTTGGTTTCAGATGGCCTTCCCTTCCACATGGTGCTAAGGTGGTTTTCCAGGTAACGGCAGGGATAGAGAATGGTGGTCAGGAGTAAGTCTAAATCAATAAAGCCTGGCGCCCAGTTATTCAGTCTTATCTAGAATGGAAGAACAGGATCCCCCAGCAGCAGGGCAACCATCCTCTAGTATCTAAGTCAGGACAGAAGGCTCAGTGTGAGTGTGAGTCAGTAAATACAGGCTGTGTTGGGCCACGACTCCTTCAAGGAAAGAAGTCCCTTCTCCCTTTACCTGTTGGGCCCCTTTTACGAATTAAGGAGAAATGCCGGGAAAAAAATACCAGAAGGAGGTGAAATAAATCCAAAGGAGTGATATTCAAACATTTTTCAAAACAAGTCCTATATAGAACCCTATTACAAGAAATAACTAAAAGTGATACAGTCCTGGGTGGTTTGCATTTTCTTTGTCTGGTGGTGAATGCTTCACTCATTCGTGGAGGAGTCCTTGAACAGTCCCAGGAGACCCTGAGAGTTCTGCAGAGTAGTTCGGAAAGGAGTTCAGTCTGACTTCCCTGTCCCAAGCTTGCAACTCACAGCAAGGAGGGTCAGAGTGCGTGGCTGAGCCATCCTATCTCCAAGACCCAATCAGAGAGCACGAAGATACCTGTGCGCCTGTAGACTTGTGCTAATATTTGCCAGGAGGGCATTTAAGAATCCAATGGGTTTTACGTACTCTTACCACCAAAGGTAGCACACAAGAAAATGCGCAGGTATAGGGCAGATGAGGAGAGAGGTGACAGAGGAAGACATAAGAGAAATAGACTACACTTACATTAACCGGGAACAGCACACACACAAAGCCTTCGGCAGAAGGTTCCACTCTACATCTCCCTCCGCCTCCTCCCCCCAACACACACTGCATCCCTTTCAGAGAGCCAGGGTCACCACAAGGGGCACCTGGCCTGCCCACTTAACAGCTGCCAAAATGTTGCATGCCAGTGTGGAAGACAAACCAAACTGCATAAAACCCAGCGTGTATTTGATGTACATAAATACCTTTAAATAAAATAAATTCAGTGATGACTTGATGGTGTTATAAATCTTTTCCCTCCCTAGTCTCTCCTTTCCTTGCATATTATAGCATTTGACAGTGTGGTATATATCCTTCCAGATGTTTTTCTATTTTTATTTTAAAGACTTTATTTATTAATTTTTAGAGAGAGGGGAAGGGAAGGAGAAAAACATCAATGGATGTGCAAGAGAAATGTCAATGCGTAAGAGAAACATCAATCACAAGTCCCCGACTGGGGAAATTTCCTGCAACCCAGGCATGTGTCCTGGCTGGAAATCGAACCAGCGACCTTTCAGTTTGCAGGCCACCACTCAAGCCACTGAGCCACATCAGCCAGGGCCCAGATGCTTTTCTGTATATTTACACACAGGTTTCGCCCTCACCCCACTTGACAATATATCCTGGGAATCTCTTCATGTCAATATGCATAGATTTACCTAATTTGAAAAAATATATATAATTTAATATACTTATCCTATAATTCATTCAACCATTCCCCTATTGGTGGACATCTTTCTAGGTTATTGGTACTCTTTAACAAAAAATGGTATCCTGTTCTCTTCATTTTCCCCTAGACCATCACCTCACTCCCAACATCAATTCTGTCCCTTTCCAATGAGTCCCTATCCTGCCCTTGCCAACAGCTCAATTCTCTTGTCCCATGATCATCTACCACAGTCACTCCAACCCCTGTTTTAGAGCACCCCCCATCTATCTTCCCTACGCATACCTCACAGCAGCTGAGATGAATGGAGAAAACCGTGCCACCAAAACCCTGGGGCAACGAAACACAAAGAGCGTGCAGAGCTGACTGGGGCTTCCTTGCTGCTTAACCTTCCTTCGAGTATCCTTGCAGTTTCCTCTCCCAGCCCCAGGGCAACCAATCCAAACCCTAACCCTCACTCAAGACCCCTTCACACCTTCCTCTCTTAGGATACAACTTTGTCGGCTTTTTAAAGGAAAAATTAAGGCTATTGAACATGAAATTCTTCACCCCCCCCCCATACACACACCTATACACTTACATGTCTGCACAGATCCTTTACTTTCTCCCGACAAGTGACAAATCTCCCTTCTCTGGGTTAAAGCAAGTCCCTTCTAGATCCTTCATTCATTAGATACTCAGAACCCAGTATGTAAAATAACTAAAAGTGATGCAGACTTGGGCAGTTTGCATCTTCTTTGTTAACTTCTGTCTCAATGATTTCTTCCCTTCTCCTTGTAAGGTCTCCCTTAAAAGTCCCTCCCTTTACTGTATGTTTCTCTTTAAGATACTCCCCATCTGCCCTGGCTGGTGTGGCTCAGTAGATTGAGTGCTGGCCTGTGATTCAAAGGGTCACCTGTTCCATTCCCAGTCAGGGCACATGCCTGGGTTGCAGGCCAGGTCCTCAGTAGGGGGCCCACAAGAGGCAACCACACATTGATGTTTCTCTCCCTCTCCCTCCCTCCCTTTCCCTCTCTAAAATAAATAAAATATTTTTAAAAAATACTCCCTATCTTGTTTTCTTAAGCAAACTTTCTAAAAAAGTCCCTGGTTTCCCATCCCTACTTCCTCACCTCCCACTCATTCCTCAGCCCACCTTGATCTGGCTCTTGTTCTGGGGAAACTGCTTTTCCAAAGGTCACTACTTACCAAGTACAATAGGCACTTCTCCATCCTTGTCTTGCTTCACCTCTCTGTGACATGTCACTGCTCCTCACTCCTTGAAACTCCACTCTCTTGACTTCTGTGCCCCTGCTCTCCTGGCTCCTTTACTTCTTTGGCCACCCCTTCTCAGCCTTCTCCACCAGCCTCTTAAATACTGGTCTATACCAGGGTTCTTTCCTTGCTCTCTCTGGGAGATGTCATCCACGCCCACAGATTCCACAACAATAATTAAATCTGTATCCCCAGGACAGACCATTCTGCTGAGCTGTGGTCCCCTAAGTCCAACTGATTTCAGGTACCCCTACCATGTTCCAAATTGAACTCATCTTTTTGCCAAAACTGCACCTTTTCATGTCACCGCCATCTCTCTCCACCTTAGCCGGAAGCCTGGGATTCATTCTCAAAGTCTCCATTTCCCACAAACTCCACAAATCACTAAGAATTTTCCAAGTTGATATCAAGCTACAACTTTAGATGCCATCTCTCCCTTCCATCCTAACAGCTACTGTTTTAGTTCATCATCCTGTGCCTAGACTTTTGCAGTATTCCAGGCAACCTCCAGAATGATGCAAAGGGGTCCTCTCTAAAAACAAGCACATAAATATTAAAACCATTTAAGGGTCCTTAAGAAATGCTTTTGATTAGCCTCAGGCAGGAGGTTACTCCTAGAAACTAGGTGGCGACTTAGCAGCAAAGAAGCCCCTAACTGAAGAGTGAAACAGGCCAGCCGAGGCCGCATGTCCATGGCCTCCGTGAGCTGACAGGGCACCGCGGACTGTGCGCGGCCCTCGGGAGCCAAGGCTGCCGCGCACCGCCCCCTGCGCCAGGTGAGCCCGGGCAACTCACCAGCATTGGAACCGGCCGGCGGCGGGGGGCGGAGCCAAACTCGCCCGGCCCCACCCCTGCCGGCTTCGGCGCCTGCGGGTCGGCCTCCGGTCACGTGACGGCAGAGCAGGTGAGCACCGCTTCCGGGGTTGGAAGCCCGGATCCCTGGACTTCCACTCGGTCGGGTACGCGGGAGACCATGGCGTCTTCCTCAGCCCCGCCGGCCACCGTACCGGCGAGTACAGCGGCCCCCGGCCAGGGTTTCGGCTTCGCCTCCAAAACCAAAAAGAAGCATTTTGTGCAGCAGAAGGTGAAGGTGTTCCGGGCGGCTGACCCACTGGTGGGCGTGTTCCTGTGGGGCGTAGCCCACTCGGTGAGACCCGGCCCCCGCGCCCCTCCCTCCCCGGTAGACCTACCCGAACCCCTCAGGCTCCTGAGCCTTCGGGCTTCCCTCTCTCCGGTGCCCCTCGCGCTGCCACTTTTCCCCTGGGCTGTCCTGTTCCCTGCTCACCAGCCTCCAGGCGTTCTCCCGTGTATCTTCTCACTCTGTAGACTTTTTTCCTTAACCGTAGACTTTGTCTCCCTCTCCGCCCTTTACTCTGCCACTCTAGTTCCGCCTTCCCCACCTGAAATCCAGCTCCCTGCCTCCTTCCTGCCCGATCCAGCCTCAGCCCCGGGCTGCGGAGACCGGCCAGGACCCGGCTCCAGCTGCAGGACGTTAGGGGGAGTAGCTCTGCTGGGTTGGTGGTGGTGAGGACTCCGGTGAGAGTGTGTGTGGAAGGGGAGCAGGGGGGGTAGCTGGATAAGGGGGTCGTTCACTTTCCTTTCCACCTTGCTTTCCAGCTTCCGCCCTTGACTTTGGAACCTTGGCTTTGAGGGAAGCTCCGGGCTTCCCGGACCTTCTAATCCTGCTTGCCCCTTCCTTTCCCCTCCAGAGGTACAGCATTTCAGAGAGGCTACTCCATCCTGAGCCTAGTGGTTGCACTCACTCAGCCTTTCCTCTTAACTGCATCCCCATTGCTGGCTGGAGTGATGGTGTTTGGTGTAAGTGGGGGTCATCGTTGACTGAAGAGATGGCTGAGAAGCGCTGGTCATGGGCACCCCGTGGTGGTGAACTTGAGGAGAAAACTGCTGTAGAGGGTGTAGCCTGGGAATCAGGAGGGGGCCAAAGAGGCCAGTGCATCTCCTTTCCTGAGGTTAACCCAGGTGAAGAAATTGCAGCCATTGCCCCCTTGCCTTAGATCTGGAGTGGGAGGGTTGCAGTGACCTTGAATGTGACAGGCAGTATTTCATGTCACCTTCCATGAATTGGTATAATTATGGCGGGGTTGTAGAGGTGGAAGGGGGTGAGGAACCATACAGGTTTTGTCACATTCTTAATTCGAGGTTTAAAGTGTTGTTCGGGGTCTGTCAGCCCCCTTTTGCATTTGTAGCTCTGTGGAGTGCTCCCAGCTTCATGGGTAGTAATGTCTTATCAGCGAGTACCCAGTCTAAGGCACTTGGTGTGCGCAAGGCTGGTGGAGGTGGGGCGGCCTCTCCTGTGTACCTTACAGGTGACTCATCCGTCCCTTTGGAAAGCTTAACAAAGAGGGTTTCCTCTAGTAAGAGTTAAGGGAATCACATGTAAGACCTGCCTCAGCTTCCCTAGGTCCATACACTTCAGCTTCTACACTGTCCTCTCCAGCCCCAGCACACATTTACTTCAGATGTCTGGAATGGAGAAAGTCCTTGAACATATGTCTTAGTGATGATTCAGTCTGCTTCACAGCAGGTGGTGAAGAGTGGGTATGAAGAACTATAGCTGAATTTTAGGCTGTAAATCTCAAGTGGCTTTTTTTTCCTGGAGGAGTACGTTCTGTCCTCCTTTTCTGCTGAGAATGAGAGGATCTGGGTTTCACTGCAGTGTGTGGGATTTAGGTTAGACTCACTTCGCAGCCTCTGTCAAATGCTCAAGTAAGGATAGACAAGGCATCCATTTATTCACTGAGTAAACACTTCAGGACCACCGTGTGCCAAACACTGTGCTAGCTAGCTAGCTGAGAGACTCAGGAGACTAGAGCAGGTCCTTGCGGCTGGAAGAGCTCACAATCTAGGTGGGGAACTTACATAAACTCATGCTTAGTCAAATGATCAGTACCCTGTTCACGGTGGGTGAGAGATACTGTGGCAGCATTGGGGAGAAGGAACATCTTCCCAAGATTTCTTAGTGCAGGAACTCCCTGTGTTAGATGCTGATGTTAGATGCCACCCTGAATTAGGTGCTGATTCTGGAGGCTGAGAAGAGCATGTGATGTTTGTATCCTTGGGGCTGTGGGTTGTCTTGACTTCAGTGAACAGATGCCTGATGAGCTCATACCCTCTGCCGCCTGCATTCCCTCTGAAATCAGTTGCTCTTCTTCTACCTTACACCAGGGCAGGTGGGACCCGCTGCAGAGAACTGGGTCAGAGTGGTCTGGAAGGACTGGGCCTGTTTGTAAGGCGACACCTCCTGCAGGATATGGACATTTCTTCTTGTTGCTGTTGACCCCTCATAGTCTCATTAACTGTCTTGTGTACTTTTAAAAATGCCTTTTGTTTTGTATTTAATGGAGCGTGGAACTGTTTGTCTTGAGTCTGCTGAGAGTGTTTCTCTCTAAAATTTCTCACAGCTTTAAAAATAGTCCTGAGTTGCTTTCAGGATTTGCCTGATATAAAATGACTACTGTGAGCATGAGGTTGCTCGGGGATGGGAGTGTGAGGGTGGCTTACCGCAGTCCGTGCTGGGCAGGAGAGGAAGTTAGAGTCTCTCGCCTCTGTCCGGTGAGTGCATAGCGGTGCTTTTGAAGGAATGAGGTTTGAGTTGCTCTTTTCTGACTCGTGCCCAGACACAGTGTGTGAGCAGTTCTCCTCATTCCTACTCACTCCTTCCCTATTCTCGTTTGACTTATCAGATCAATGAGCTCAGCCAGGTGCCTCCTCCTGTGATGCTGCTGCCAGATGACTTTAAGGCCAGCTCCAAGATCAAGGTCAACAATCACCTTTTCCACAGGTGTGTGGGAATGCCTGTCCTTCTGTTGTCAACCTTTGTAGAAGAGAGTAAATGATTTTAAGAGTGGAGATTCGATGAGTTGAAGGTTTTACACTTAGAAGGCAACTCACAAGTTGTATTGTCTAGCCCCCTTCCCAATGCAGAAATTCAGTATTGTGCAAAAAAAAAACTAAAATAATTTTCAGTGTTCCCTACACCTTCATATGTCTGTATTAGTTTCTCTCTCCTTTTGCCTAGCGGTTCCATAGAGTAAATACATTTAAATGCCATTACCATCAGCTTCTGATAGGGACTCCCTGAACGAGAAAAAAGTCTTTAAGCCCCCCTAGTATCAGAGGATGCCATTCTAAAAAGTGGCACCTATTGCCGATTTTAGGATGTTCCTGACTTGCCTGAGATTTGAGAAATGCCGTCGTTTGGATGGGGAATAGAACCTGGTTCCACTTAAGCCATTTACTAGTCATGTGACTTAAGCAGGCCACTCAGCTACCCTGAGCCACACTCTCCCCTTGTATAGAATGGAAGTGATGCGTCTTTAAGGGACCTCGCCAGGAAGTGATGCGTCTTTAAGGGGCCTCGCCAGGCTTCATGAGAATCAAATAGGGTGGTATATTGTGAAGGTGCTTTCTAAACTGGCAAGCCCTGTATACATGTGATATTATTCCTTTGTTTTTCTGATCTTGAAAACCCCTATTTCAGGGAAAATCTGCCCAGTCATTTCAAGTTCAAGGAGTATTGTCCACAGGTCTTCAGGAACCTTCGCGATCGATTTGGCATTGATGACCAGGATTACTTGGTGAGAGTTTATTGTGGACTGAGGGTAGCCGTCTCTCCCTAACCACTGGGGAGTCCTTGTGACAGCCATGTTTGGTGCAATGAGAACCTTTGTAAGCACGATTCTCTACCTTCTTGTCACCACAAGCCTCTTCAAAAGTCTGGTGAGAGCCATCCACTGTGTCCTTGGGGGGGGGAAATGTATATGTATTAAAATTTTATACCACTTCCAGTCCATGTATAGACACCAGATTAAGAACCCCTGCTCATCCTGTTATGTCAGGGCTTTGTCTACTTTCAGACACGTTCCGTTGGCCATTATACTATGACTTGCGTCTCCTTATAAAGGGGGAGGAAAAGAACCTCTGGTCTATTCTGTGTCACTAACAGGTATCCCTTACCCGAAGTCCCCCGAGTGAAAGTGAAGGCAGTGATGGCCGCTTCCTTATCTCCTATGATCGGACTCTGGTCATCAAAGAGGTGTCCAGTGAGGACATCGCTGACATGCATAGCAACCTCTCCAACTACCACCAGGTCAGGCCTCTCTCTACTTACAGCTCAGCTGCCAGAGCACGCAGGAAGGCTTCCTATCCCTTTTCCTCCCTACAACCTACTTTGCTTCCCAAGAAGCACTCACGTTTTTCAAAAACTAGAAATTTTCAGAAAAGAGCCGCTGCCTCTATTTTGTGTTTGTTTAAATAGAATTTAGGCGTGTTCCTTCTCATTTGATACTCACCATCTAAAAGCAGTGTGGATTGATACATAAAGGGCGCAGGTATAACAAAGTATAAACTACAGACGTAGAATTGGGTAAAGTGTTAACACCAACTGTACTATCAGGAATAAATGCAGTTTGGGGAGAAAAACCAGGAGAAGTGCCTAATTGGGATGAATTGGAAGGTGGAAGCCATGATCATATCCAGCCCTAAAATGGATTAGGGAGCTATTCTGTCTGATTAGGTTAACCTGGCATGTTTGTTGAGTATTTTGATGATAAAAACACTGTCTGAATGTCTTTCTACTGAAGAAAAAGATGTCACTAAAATCAGTGAGCAAGGAATAAGTGAAAGACTCCAAAAGGAATCTTTGGTTTAACCAACAAATATTGAATGTCTTTTATTAACAGACTCTACGTTAGGCTGTGGAGAAAGAGGTGAATGAAATGGCCCTTGAGGATCTCCTACTCCAATGGCAGAGTCCAGTAAGCTAGCGTTAGTACACAGCAAGGGGTGTACAGTAGCAGGGTTAGTACAGAATGCTCTGGGGTACACAGGAAGAGCATCCTGACTTACTCAAGGAAGGAAATACACTTGGGAGGCTCAAAGAGACTTTTTTAAAGAGGGAGTGTCATAGGAATTGATCCTTGAAAGACTGCAAGGGACCGACCATTGGGCAGTGTGGAAGAGAGCATTCTAGGCAAAGGAAAACAGCACTTATAAAGGCACAGAAGCATGAGAGAGCTTGGTATTAGGGAATTTCAAGAAATTCAGTGTGGCTGGAATATGGTATTGTGGAAAAATAGTTAGGCAGAAGCCAGATTGTGAAGGGTTTGTTTTAAAAGATTTTATTTATTTTTAGAGAAAGGGGAAGGGAGAGAGAAAGAGAGGGAAAGAAACATCAGTGTGTGGTTGCCTCTTGCACGCCCCCAACCAAGGACCTGGCCCACAACCCAGGCGTGTGCCCTGACTGGGAATCGAACTGGTGACCCTTTGGTTCTCAGGCCAGTGCTCAGTCCACTGAGCCACACCGGCCAGGGCAGGTTGTTAAGGGTTTTATAAACAACACAAAGAGTTTGGACTTTATCCCAAAGGTAGTTTGCTGGGACTGATATGTATGTTATTTAGAAATATCCATGCGAGATAGAGAATGGATTAGAGGGAGGAATATTGGGAGTGGAGGTAGCAGACAGGGGGTAATTATAATTGTTTAGGTGAGAAATGACAAGGGCCTGGAAGAGTCATGGCAACGGAGATGGCAAGGATGATTTAGGGTAGGGCTGTGGGATTAAGGCAAATACACCTCCGTATTCCCAGTCAGGGGGCACTGGAGGCCCACTCACCAACAGTTGGGAAGCAGAAAAAGAAACAGGTTTTTGTAGGGAGACTTGATTTAGACATGTTGAGTGTGGGGTTTCTGCAGTTCACCCAGATATCAGTGTCCGTTAAGTGGCTGGGAAATGGAGCTCAAGGAGGAGGGTTAGAGTAGAAGTCTAGATTTGAGAGTTATAGGCGAGGAGGTGGTAATTAAAGCCATGAGTTTAGATGTTATTGAAGGGAAGTGTGGAGTGAGATGAAAAGAAGGTTGAGGACAAAGCCTTAAGAAGCAACTAGAGAAAATACCCTTGAAAGTAGACTGAGAGTCAGTGGGAAGTTTCCGTTACTTATGTCCTGCCCCATTCCATACAGGACTTGAGGACACAGGAGGGAAATCAGAAGAGTGGTCTAATGGGGACTGAGGGTGAAGAGAGCTTTAAGGAGGGACTGGTCAGTAGGAGCAGGTGCCACTGAGTTTACATATGACAGTGACTGAATACTCCTTTGATTTGGCAGCTGAGGGGTTTGGAGGAGGAAGGAGTAGAAAGGTTTCAGAGGAGGAAATGAGGATAGATATTTGATTTCACTGATTTGACATGTGAATGAAAGATAGGAAGCAGATTGACAGCTGACTACTTTTCTGCGAAGGTCGGCTATGAGGAGAAGTACGCGGCAATCCTAAGGGAAGGGCGGAGGGTGGGAGGGAGAAACATTGAAAGAGGAACAATTTTTTAAGAATCCAAATGATAACAGCCCTGGCTGGTGTAGCTCAGTGGATTGAGCGCAGGCTGAGAACCAAAGGGTCACTGGTTCGATTCCCAGTCAGGGCACACGCGTGGGTTGCAGGCCAGGTCCCAGTAGGGGATACGTGAGAAACAACCACGCATTGATGTTTCTCTCTCTTTTTCCTTCCCTTCCCCTCTCTCAAAAAAATAAATAAAAGAATCCAAATTATAGACCATCGTGCAAACATTTTTACTAGGGGAATCTAGCCCACCAAGAAACAATGGTCTAGGTAAAATCAATTTGTTGATAAACAGACGTAATTTCTAATCCTGTGATTATTTGCATATAAAGAGCATCTAAAATAAGGATAATAACACCTACATTCTCCATCTGAAAGAATGATAAATATGAAATGAGAGAAGATACTTTAAAATTAAGACATTATGCAAATAAATTAATCAGAGGGGATTAGGTTTCAGAAACTTCACAGTTAACCAGGGGCATCTTTAGAAAGCTCCTGCCACTTTGCCCTTCCTGTAGCCTCTTTACTTGAAGTTTTCTGCTCACTCTGGAAAGACAGTGTTTGCATGCCCGTCTCTGGGCTGTCTGCGTGCCTGCTGCTCAGCCTCTCCCCGTTCCTCCCTCCTCCCCGCCGCAGTACATTGTGAAGTGTCACGGCAACACGCTGCTGCCCCAGTTCCTAGGGATGTACCGGGTCAGTGTGGACAATGAGGACAGCTACATGCTTGTGATGCGCAACATGTTTAGCCACCGTCTTCCTGTGCACAGGAAGTATGACCTCAAGGTACGGAGAGGACGGCTGTGGCAGAGGGGAAGGCCACCAAAGGCCTGAGAGTGGGGAAGGGCCTTGGGGGGCACTGGATGGTTCAATTTAAAGGACAGAAAGCTTTGGGTCTGAGTAGTCATCTCAGGAGCTGGGTCTACACTGTTCTTTTAATCACTTCCACTGACTTGGTCTTTGGGTCTCTCCACAGGGCTCCCTAGTGTCCCGGGAAGCCAGCGATAAGGAAAAGGTGATAATCATTTTAGGGTGAGGGATGGGGGAGGGCCGGTGAAAGAGATCTTCAGATAAAGAAGCAGGGATTACCAGCTATTTGTTCTTATTTTAAACCCTGAGGGGAAGAGAGATGTAAACTTACTCCACTCCAGGAATTGTGTGGAAAGGGCAGTGGGAACAGCTGCTTTGTCGAGGGTTATACCATGTGGAAGGTTTGGGGATGGAGAAGGGTGTCAGACCTGAAGAGCAAAGTGCTCAACCTCCATCTCTCCCTCTGGGCTCTCCTATTCAGTCAGCTAGCTTTGCTTAACAAGAAGAAAGAAAAGTCAGCATGGAGGTCCTTAATGAGAACCATAAGCAGAAAGTAGCGGGATGTGATGTGGGGTACAGCTGCAGTGACTGAATCCAGGAAGACCACTGGAGGTGAGAACAGACTCTGGGGCACCGTCCCAGTGTGGAGTCAACTGAGAGAAGGGCTGTAAGACCTCTCCTGCTGGGGACCACTGAGTTAGAGACAGAGCCCTACATAGAGCAGGATTCTCTGGGACCTTCAGGGAAGGGGCAGATTCCTAAGATGTCTCTCTATTTATTCTCAGGTTAAGGAATTGCCCACCCTTAAGGATATGGATTTTCTCAACAAGAACCAGAAAGTTTATATTGGTGAAGAGGAGAAGAAAGTATTTCTAGAGAAGCTAAAGAGAGATGTGGAGGTGATGATTGGGGTGCTCTGGGAAATGACTTGGTTTCCTTTTTTGTTTCCCTCAGGGTAGTTGTCTCTCCACTCACCATATGAGGGAACGCCTCCCCTTCCCTTTATTCTTTGGGTTTTTTGCATGGTAGGGAGTTGGGTAGGAGACATGAAAACCACCTAGAGGTGACCCATGGAGGGGATCGCCGGAATGAGCTAAACGGATGATCTTAGACACCAGGACATTTAGGTACTGAAGGGCAATGGTATACTACCAACCCTCAATTTTTATACTTCCTTTCCCCAGGAGGGCCCCAGAAATTCAAGGGTAGAGGGAGGCATTAGGGTGGTACCTGGGAGTGGGAAGGGGAGCTCTGGGATATCTGATTTGTCAGTGGGGTCTCAGTTCCTAGTGCAGCTGAAGATCATGGACTACAGCCTTCTGCTGGGCATACACGACATAGTTCGCGGCTCTGAACCAGAGGAAGAGGGGCCTGTGCGGGAGGAGGAGTCAGAGGGGGATGGGGACTGTGGCCTGACTGGACCTCCTACTCTGGTGGGCTCCTATGGCACTTCCCCTGAGGGTATTGGCGGCTACATCCATTCCCATCGGCCCCTGGGCCCTGGAGAATTTGAATCCTTCATTGATGTCTACGCCATCCGGAGTGCAGAGGGTAAGAGATCCTGGAAATTGTATGGGTGGGGAGGGTAGTCCTTGTGGGACAGAGACCAGGGTGTTGGGTGGAGAGTCGGGTTAGCTTTTTGAAATAGATCTGACTGGTTCCTGAGGAGAGGGAAGTGGGACTATACTTGCTCTTCATTGGTGGTTGCTCTCTCCAGGGGCCCCCCAAAAGGAAGTGTATTTCATGGGCCTCATTGACATCCTGACGCAGTATGATGCCAAGAAGAAAGCAGCTCATGCAGCCAAAACTGTCAAGCATGGGGTGAGGGTTCCACAAGGCCTTTCCTTTCCTGCCCTGACTGTTCCTTGAAAAAAGCCTCTTGTGCCAGGGCAGTAGGGTGGCAAAAGGATGGAGTGTTGGGTATGGCCCTGGTGGGCAGTGGGGAGGGGTGGTGGGGTGGCCTGACACCATGTTCCATACCTCCTCCCACAGGCTGGGGCAGAAATCTCTACTGTCCATCCTGAGCAGTACGCTAAGCGATTCCTGGATTTTATTACCAACATTTTTGCCTAAGAGACTTCGTGGTGCCTGCTGCTTTATGTTCAAGGTGGTGGGGTTCCGAGAGGCCTGGGGGAAATATGGGTATCCTGGTCACTACGTCTTCTCCTCCTCATTGTTAAATCCAGGCCACAGGCTCCTTCTACCCAAATAACCCCATCTTACTGAGTAGCCTCTTCCAAGCCCTCAGAAATACATCACCTTTTCTCCCCTTTGTCCAGTTTGCTTCCCTCTCTGCCTCCAACAAGTCAACTTGCTTCATTAGCATGTTACTGTTGATTCTCTCCCAAGTGCCTTGACTCTGTAAAATGTTCTGTAGCTTCTATAGCATAGAAGGAGCTGCGGGGAGGGGGTGGTTTGCTGTCTTCAGGACCTGGCTGGACAGATGGACCTGGCTCAAGCAACTACTCTGGATGCACTTTGCTCTGTGGGATGAACTAAGAGTGTCTGAATTTTGCTGGTAACTTTATAGAACTCACTGTGGCATACTTCCTTCCCAGTAGGCTCTGGGATGGAAGACCGTCAAGATACTACAGATGTGGGTGCAGGCATGCACACATATGATGGGATATGGCTAATCTACACACAGAGGTGGAGTGGAGAGTGCTCAGCAGGCTCACACCTCATGGAGGTGGGAATTAAGAGGACTCTTGTGATTGTGCAGGGAACTGGAGAAGTGTCGGTCTCAAGAGTTGACTACTCTCTCCAAGCTATTTTTCCTCACTCCACTTCCACCTCGACCTCTGTACTTCTGGGCACAGGAGCCCAGAGATGGTTGGCCACAGTGTTCAAGCTTGGGGGCAGGTGTTTGTTGCTGCTCTTTCCCGGGACCTCACACCCCTTCCGGACTGGAACCCTTCACTGGGATATGGCCAGTTCTGGAGGCTAGGATGGTAAGCCAGGGGTGTAAGGTTCATTCCCCATATTAAATTTCCTTTCTTCACGTCTCGCCATCCCTGAGGTTTTATTCCCAGGAGAAGGGAATATCTCTACCTGGGCCTACCCTGGTCATTTCAAGAGGATGGAGGTCTCAAGTATGAGAACCTCCTCTGCCCCCTAGAGATGTGTGCCTAGCATACATCCTTCCCCCAAACCCTTTTTCCAGTTGGATTTGTTATTCTGTTCTCTTCTGTCCCGTCTTATTGCTACTGTGTCTCCCAGGGGACAGATGGCCTTCTTTGTCATCTTCACTCTCCACCCCCAGGGGAGTCAGAGTCATAACTCAGTCACCCAGCCTCCTCCAAAGTCAGCTGAGCTGATGCATGATATTCTCAGAATGCAGAGGACTCTAATCAGCCCAGATAGCACCCTCCCTGCCCTCCAATGCCTTTGGGGTAAAGGCAGCCATTCTTCTAGCTGTCCTCCATGCCCCTCGAGGATTCTATATTTTTTAAAACTACAAGGACTGACACCTGCCACTGGCCTGTGAGGATGGAAAGATTCTTTGTTCTGTATCTGGCTGGACTGATCTGTCTCACAAGAAGTCACACAAGGTCATAAAGAAGAAGTCCTTTCTCCCCTCGTCTTCCAAAGGAAATAACAAGGAGTCCCAGTTAAGGATCAGAGCCCTTGTGACACCTTCCTGTCCAGAGCCTGATCTTTTTCATTCCCACCATCTACCTTTCCCCTGTTGAATGCAATAAAACTCCGTAATACCAGCAACTGTTGTTCTTTAGAAATGGGTTTCTGACCAGGTGGCTGCTGATGTATCATGAACAGTATGGTCTACATTTGTTGTTTCAGATTTTCATCTTTTTTGTTGTTAACTAACAAAAGATCTTGTGTATTTGCTCCCATCGCTGTCACTATATAGAAATTAAATTATCGAATTCAAATTCCTTCACAGAAATGCC
Organism: Macrotus californicus; assembly: GCA_007922815.1. Taxonomy (NCBI): domain Eukaryota; kingdom Metazoa; phylum Chordata; class Mammalia; order Chiroptera; family Phyllostomidae; genus Macrotus; species Macrotus californicus. The sequence goes on from VMDR010000537.1 coordinate 140,329, forward strand.
TCTTTTTCTCCCCCCCCTTTTCTGAAGAAGCCTGTGCTTAGGGGTTCAGGGACCAGATGAAGAATTATGATCTATTAAGGTGTTGGGCCTCTAACTAAGGATGTTGGTTTCTAGATAGATGGCGATGAACTTAGGCTATGAGGGTTGTGCACGGGAATGGACACTTAGTCTCCAGCTTTGTGGAAGTTGAGCTGTACTGGGCCAAGGAGAACTGAGATGATGTGGCCCTCCCTTGTCCTCCAGGGTTCTAGGCTTGGTCACATCCCCGTCTCTGTAAAGGTAAGAGTGAGTCTCAGCCCACTAGCTAAAAAAAGAAATTTAGTTTTGTCCTTGGCTTCCTGGGAAAGAAGTCCTCTGCCTGGAGGGCAGGAGTAGTACAGCAGGGTCCTGGGAAAATGAAAGTGACCAGCCCTCCAGCCCAGAAGGGGAGTGAAGGAAGGGGTGGATGGACAGAGGCTGTGGCCAGTCGAGGAGATCCAGTACTGCTCAGCTGAGGTCTGGCTGGTGGAAAAGCCTGGCTTGATGTGGCCCCAGGGAAGCAAGTTGGACTGGGGGTGGAGACTGCTCTGACGTGGGAAGCGAACCGAGCAGACCTTTTTTTTCTTTGAGAGTTTTTAACTCTATTTGAACCACAGACTTGACACCACCGCCACCCTAATGCATTTTTAAAAAACGAAGTCTCTTCCCGTTCTGCTCCAGCCTCAGTATCTCTCGAAAGAAAACAATCAGAGGCATTTACCAACTTACCCTCTGGGAGCGGGTTGTGAGGGTCACAGAGGGCGACCTAGGAAAAGGCAAGAGATGAGGGAGGAGTTTGAAACAGTTTAGTCCTGTGGCTTGTTTATTTTTTAAATCCAGTGCTTTTCCCCATCCCAATTCTTCTTTTCATCCCATATAATTCCTCGAAGGCCCTTCTAGCATAAGAATCACAGCAATTTGCTCCGCCTTTCCCATCTACCTGGACCGACACTCCTCCTCGCCCACCCATCCCTCACCAGCTACCCAAAGCTGCCACGCAGCCGGCTGGGAAAGAGAAGGGAGAGGGCCTGGGAGTGGGTGGCGAGCAGGGTGGCGTCTCAAAGGGATTTAACCTCCTACCCCCAGTTCCACGACGCCACTCCCTCCAAAGACTGGGACGGAGCCTCCATTTTTGTTTGGGGGGGCAGGCAGGGGCTCCAGGACAGGAGGGTGAGAGGAAGCGGTGACTGGCACCTGGGGGGGGGTGCAGTCGTCTCTTTCCCTCAGTTTGCACCCCCTTCACAATCACCCCCGCCCCTGCCACCTTCTCGGGGTCTCCCCCCCTTGTTGCTAAGGCCCAGGCCGTCATCCCAGCAACAGCCTCAGTCATGTGATCGGCAATGGCGGCGCTGACGAGAGGTAGGTGAGCCCGGCGCCCCCCACACCCACCGCGCGCCCCCCGGACCCCGCTCGCACCCCTCACGCGCTCTCCCGCTGCCCCTGCGCCCCCTCCTCCGCCTCCTTCCCCCGTGCGTACGCGGCGCCGGGGGCCCCCTTCACCCCGAGGAGCCTCTTTCTGTCATCCTCCAGCCTTGGCCTCCATTTAGAGGTTCTGGGGACAGTGATCGTGCGACATGCACCCACACCCAATGGTGGGGCTCTGGGGGCTTTGCGAGAGGGAGAAGTGGCGAGTTGGTTCCGGGTTGTGTCTTGCAGGAGGTCGTGGGGGGAGGGGTGAAGCAGCCTCGGTGGGTGCCCCCAGGGACCCTTGTCCTTCCCGGCCGCCCCTGCTGCCAGTCTCTGTCCGGAGGGAGGGACTGACCCCGTGTCCAGCCTGGGTTGCCCCAGAGGAATCAGAGACCCAGCATAAGCTGTGGCCCCGCCTCCCTTTTCTGTGCCAGCAGGACTTGGAGCGAAGAACACCTAGGTCCTGGGTTCCTTCTGATGGGTGGGTGGGGGGAGGGGTGTTTCACCTGGATAGACCATGCGAGCTGAGTCTCTAGGGTTCCAGTTTCACTTTCTGAATCTCGACATGCATCTGGCCTTGAGGGGACTGTGATGAAGGCTAAAACAGAGCTGCCCCCCTTAGGATCAGTGAAGGAATTGAGGTCACACTAATGGCCCCTCTTTCTATTCGAGCTGACTTTGGAGGTGTTGGAGGGACACCTCTGTAGCTGAGCAGGGCAAGACTTAGGGGGAACATCAGACTCCTCCAGTAGAGCCCCACCCCTCCTGAATACAGACTGGGCTGCTGACAGGCTTGCACTTGGTGTGCCGGCTTTGAAAGGTGACATGAGAACTTTATTGTAGGGGCCGCTGCCACTTAGTTTGTGTTTCAAACAGACTTCCGCTGGAGAGACTGGGCTGACTCTCTAGGAAGGCCCCCCAGTAATAGGGGCTGAATTCCGTGGGAATGTGGAGCAGAATGAAGAGTTGGGGAACATAGGAACTATTCTTGTCCCTGTGATCTGAGGGAGGTGGCAAGGAAGACCTCCACAGGTGTGGGCTTTCCCTTCCTCACTTCTCTTATCTGTTCCCTCGACTTTCTTGAGAGCCTCAGAGCTGAGGGAGAAAAGAAAAGTTGGCATGTTGAAATTCCTTCTTTAACAACTCGGAGAGACTAGGGGGATGGGGTTCTGCAGGACGGGAGAGGAAATGGAACAGGGTTTTTTTTTTTATGGGGTGATTGGGGAAGGTGCTAACACTTGTCATCATAACTTTCTATCCCCACCCTTCCCCCCAGTCCTGGTCAGCTGAGTGTGGAAATACAGGGATTTCTGCTGCTGTCCTCGTCCATGGGCTTTCAAGGTACCTGTATCCCGAGGGAACTGCAGCTTTCACCTTTAAATTGGTTTCCTCCATTCTATGTTCCAAGTAATTTACATCGAGGTTCCCATCTCTGTTATGTGGGTTGATGGGTTGGGGCATGTGGGAATGGAGCAAGGGGTTTCTCACTTTCCCTACTTTCCCTGTCCACCCACCAGGTCACACCACCTACAAGTAGGGAGCAGGGACAGAAAGAGAGCCTGCATGCCATTTCTAAGCTCTTCAGGATCAAAGTGAGCAAAAAGGAGGGTCCAAAAGTCTCCCTCCCTTTTACAGAACCCGGTTTTCACCCGGAGCGGGGAGGGGCAGGTTGTCTCTGTGACCCTGGGGGGGTGGAAGGAGAGCCAAGAGTGATGCTTGGTTTCGGTGAGAACGTTCTAGAGACCTTCCTCCTCTTCAGCTGGTGCTGGGGTTCCAAAGAGGAGAGAGAAAATGAACTTGGGGAAGGAGTTAGTTGGGTTTTGGACTTTGAGAGAACAGAGGTAATATAAAGTTGGAAAGAAACCTGAAATAGGAGGCACGGATGTTTGTCAAATGGGGACCCCCCAACCCTGAGTGCCTTTCACCCTGGGGGCAGTGTCGTTCGTCCTGTCCAGAATGGCAGCCTGTGGAGGCACCTGCAAGACCAAAGTGACTGTCTCCAAGCCTGTGTGGGACTTCCTGAGCAAGGAGACCCCAGCCCGGCTGGCCCGGCTTCGGGAGGAGCATCGTGTGTCCATCCTCATAGATGGCGAAACTTCTGACATCTATGTTCTCCAGCTTTCCCCACAGGGCCCTCCCCCGGCCCCTCCCAATGGGCTCTACCTGGCCCGGAAGGCTCTTAAGGGGCTGCTAAAAGAGGCAGAGAAAGAGCTGAAGAAAGCTCAGAGGCAGGGGGAGCTTATGGGCTGCCTGGCTTTGGGGGGTGGGGGGGAACACCCTGAGCTGCACCGCCCAGGCCCACCCCCTCTCAGAGCAGCCCCACTCCTGCCCCCAGGGGCACGGGGTCTTCCCCCCCCTCCTCCTCCCCTGCCCCCTCCTCTCCCTCCCCGCCTTCGGGAGGAGGCAGAAGAGCAAGAGAGTACCTGCCCCATCTGTCTGGGGGAGATCCAGAACGCCAAGACATTGGAGAAGTGCCGGCACTCATTCTGTGAAGGCTGCATCACCCGGGCCCTGCAGGTGAAAAAGGCCTGCCCCATGTGTGGCCGCTTCTATGGGCAGCTGGTGGGCAACCAGCCCCAGAATGGGCGGATGCTGGTCTCTAAGGACTCCACACTCCTACTGCCCAGCTATGAGAAATATGGCACCATTGTCATCCAGTATGTCTTCCCGCCCGGCGTCCAGGGGGTAAGGAGACTACCGCCTGCCCTTACCCTTTGTTTCCTCCCTCCCCCAGCCCCTCTGACCTATGAACGCCGGAGGAGGGTGAGCGTGTTCCTCAGATGGGACACAGTTTTGCTGTCCCCACTGCATGCCTTTTGCTGTGTGCCTTCACACTCAATGCTCTGAAGCTAGGAGGTCCCCTTAAGGCCCAGCTTTTCCATCCCTACAACCCTAAGGCACACATAAAAATCAGGTATCAGAGAAAGGAATTAAATACAATTTCCATTTCTGTAGAGATGGTGGCTCAGGCGCAGGCAGGCACAGCAGGAAGGGATCTAACCCTTCTAACAGAGCTGGGAGTGGAACTCCACCCCAGATTTATGAGCGAGGAGAACCTCGCTGACAGTGCAAGGTTACAGCAGGAGTGGTCAGGGCCCGACAGGTGTCTTCCTGCCCGACAGAGCGATGTCCAGCTCCGCTCTGCAGAGGCAGGAGGAAGCTCAGAAGAAGAGCAGTAGGAAAGTGGGACAGGCTAGACAGTGGGAGCAGCTCTGGGAGTGTTTTCAGGTAGAGAAGAGAAGGTGAAAATAAATTATTCTGTTTTCACATTTCTGCTGAGTTATCTGGAGAGGAAGGACCGGCCACCTTTCATCACTTCTGAGAATCCATTTGTTGCTGAGTTGAGACTTAGGGATTGCGCCCAGGAGAAAGAACCTCTGAACAATCAGTACTTTGTCCAGAAACAGGCTCCTACCACCCAGACCCTCGAGTCTCTCCTGGCCTGAAAGGCTGTCAGCCTGTCGCTGCCCTGTCGGCATCAACTGGGTGTGCAGACAGAAGGCTGGCCAGGGTGACCCTCCATTGGCATCATGGCCTCAAGATGCCCAGCTGTTCACTTTGCGTCCCCCTCCTCCCAGGCTGAACACCCAAACCCAGGAGTTCGGTACCCTGGCACCACACGGGTGGCCTACCTCCCAGACTGCCCCGAGGGCAACAAGGTGCTGACCCTGTTCCGAAAGGCATTTGACCAGCGTCTCACCTTCACTATTGGCACGTCCATGACCACGGGGAGACCGAATGTCATCACCTGGAACGACATCCACCACAAGACCAGCTGCACAGGGGGACCCCAGCTGTGGGACACTCCTTCATTTCCCTTTACTTGGCTCCTCCCCTTCTGTCCATTTCCACTGAGGGAATAATATCAACCCCCTTTCTCTGGGAGCCTCCTAACTGGAGAGGACCAGCCCAAACTATTCAACCATCTCTTCCATCCCAGTTTCTCCTACATTTAACCTGGTCCTGATGTGCCCAGCTTAACCAACTAAAAATAAGCAGAATTGGGAGTTCAAAGAGGGAGGGGGCAATCCCTTTCTCTGTGTTTGGATTACATTAGGGGAGGGGGGAGAGGGGAGACTTGCCACAATGGGGCCCCCAGATGAGTGTGAGCATGGGGTAAATATGAGTAAGGCCCAACAGCTAACCCTGACCCTCATTTCTCTTTGCTCCCAGGTTTGGGTACCCGGACCCCACCTACCTGACCCGGGTGCAAGAGGAGCTGAGAGCCAAGGGTATCACAGATGATTGAAGGACATCCCCTTTGCCAAGGCCCCTGCCATTCTCCTCCACTAGGACCCAACAGAAGCCTCTGTTCTCTCTCCTTCTGCCCCCCATACCACACAGTGGGGACCTGTCTGACTGGGGAAGGAGTTCAAGGAGGGAGGGGGCAATCCCTTCCTCTGACCCCACAGGCCAAGTGCTTCAGTGCAGTGTGAGCCGCTCCCTTCTGACAGAGGCTGTTCCTCAGGCTCTGCTTCCCTCCCCCTCTGTACATACTCCTAGTCTTCCTGCCCCCTCTGTTGCCCTTGGCTTTTTCTGGTATGTGCTGTGCGCCAGTGACTAAGCTGAGAAAGGACCTGGGTGGGGAGAGGAAGGGGTCTTGAACCTCCCCCCTCCCAAGTACATCTCCACTGCTGAACTTCGGTGCAGGGGAGGGGGAATCTAGCTAGTGTGAGCCCCCATGGAGCCCGCGCTGTGTTATTCAGAACCAATTCCCCATCTACATTAACCTTGCCCTTTCCTGTCTCTGTTTCTGTCCGTCTGTCTTTCTCCTGCTCTTCTCTGCCCCCTATAAGGAGCCTCCTTACCCTGTTCTGGAACCACCGCCAAACTGTAGCTTTTAACTTAATAAAAATAAAGTAAAATATGCAATTCTATGCCACACCCATTCTGTTCTGTGAACCAGTGGGGGCTGGGTGGGGAGCGGGACCTGCTGAGAAGGGGGAGGGGTAGTGACTAGAAAGTGCCTGTGGGCCTCCCCAGTTTCTAAGCCTGCACAGGGCCTGGGGAGACGGCATGTACTTAGTGGGGTCCACAATAACCCTGGGAAGCCCCTGGGTCACACTTCCACATTGGAATCGGGATTAAGAGGGGTTTGTTGTTGAACTATGGTTGTAGGGAGGAACAACCCTACCCCTTTTGAAAAGTTTGGCTGGGGTGGGAGTAGGGGCGGAGCCGGGCAGGGGGCGGATTCGTCAGCAGCAACTCCCCGGACGCACGCAGGCCTCAGAGCCCCCTAGCTTCCGTGCCCCTCGGCCCCGAAACTTGGAGCTGAGTAGGGGTCCAGCATGAAGCCCCCGGACCGCCCCGCCCCTGGCCGCACTGACCGGATACTTGGGGTCATGGGGGGCATGCTGCGCGCATGCGCCCTACCCGGGCAGGAGGGGGTAAGAAAGGGCGAATATGGTGGGGTTCGGCGGTGTTTAGGGGGCTTCAGGAGGGCTGCATTCCACAACTCAGTTACACGGAAAAAGAAATTTTGCGGGGCACTCTCAGGAATCCAGGAGTTCCATTAAGAGGGCCATAGCCATGTTCTGGGTGAACTGTTCCCTCCACTCCAGTCTTGGCGACCCTTTTATAACAATGTGGATTTTGACAGCAGGGGAAAGGGGAAGGTCAAGCTTGGCTGGGTGTGAAGGGCGGATTCTTTACAATCATTCTATTCCCGCAGCCCCCCGAGAGAAGCCCCCTAGGGCCGGAGGGGACCGAGCCAGAGTCTGCCTGTACGGAGGGTGGTCAAAGAGGGGAGCGCGAGCGCGAACGTGAGGTCCCCTCTTGGGCTCTGCAGCCCGGTAAGAACCTGGCGTTGGAGTGGGGCGCAGTTTGCCATCTGCGCAAAGTAGCGAATTATTTTTTAAAAATGCTCTTATTGGCATAAAGGTTCACACTTAATTTGCATGAGACCCATTTAATCGTTGAGACCTCCACGCTTCTTCTCGCCCTCTAGTTCGCTGTGTGTCCCCCACTCAGCCGGCCCCGAGCCCCCGCAGGCGGAGTGTCCCCGCGCCCCACCCCTGGCCCCTCGCCAGCCCAGGCTCCGGGACTTCGCCTTAATTGGTGATTAGCCTCGGCTGGAGTCCCGGGGCCTGGAGGAAAGAAGGGTCCGGTGAGAGGGCGGCACCTGGGCTGTGTTCCCCATTCACGCACCCCTACTGAGGGGCCTTGCCCACCCTTGCGCGGGTAGGGATAGTCTCAACCCCAGGACATCTTCGCACAGGCCAAGGCCGCGTCCACCCGGCCCTTCTCCATCACAGAGGCGGAGGGGCGACCCGGGCAGACCCCACCACTGGGCTTAACCCCCACCCCAGCCCTCCGCAGTCAGAGCCCGAGATGCTGTTAGGAGGGGGAAGCCAGGGCTGGGGAGCCCAGGATGCGGAGGAGGGGCGGAGGCGTAGGGGACGTGGAGTGGGAACGCTGTGGTGCCAGGGGGAGGGGGGATTGGGGAGGGAACAGGCACTGGCGAAAGGGGGAACGAGAGGGAGAGGGCGGAGCTGGGCCGCAGAAGCCCCTCCCCGCGGCGGCACCGCGGCCGAGCCTGTTATTCGGCTGGCCGCTCGGCCGGAACCCGCGCAGCGCCCGTGAACTCGGGGAGTCAGCCCCCGCCTTCTCCCCTGCCCGGGCCTAGAACCACCCCCAACCCGAGAGGCCGAGACGGAGCTGGAGCGGCTGCCGCATCCCGGCCCAGTCTCCCCCATCATCCCTCCCCTCCCCGCTGGACATCTGGACCCTGGGCCCCGCACCGCCAGGGTTCCGGAAACCCTCCCCGCCCAGATCCGCGGCCCGGCCCCGCACCGCCCTCTCTGCAGAGCCCCCAGCCCTCTCCCAGACTAGACTTCCGCCTACCCCTGGACTCCCCCTCCTCGGTCCCTCCCTCCCCCCTCCCCCAGCCTGGAGCGGGGGTAGGAGGGAGGGGGGGTGCGCCCTGCGCGGTCCCCACCCCGCCCCGCCCCCCGTGATTCCCCCTGCATGGCCGGCTCCGGTGGGGGGTTCGGGGGGGCCCGGGCGCCATGCGGGGGGGGCACAAGGGGGGTCGCTGTGCCTGTCCCCATGTGATCCGAAAAGTGCTGGCAAAATGCGGCTGCTGCATCGCCCGGGGGGGACGTGGTGAGTGTGAGGTCTCCAGGGCTCAGTGTTGAATGGGGGGCGGGCTGAGGGTTCAGGATTTCTGTTTGCCCTGGCCTTAGGGATTTAGAAGCTGAGACTGTACCTGTGTTTTCCAGGAAATACTTAATAGATGATCTCTAAGATCCCTCCTGCCTGCCAATTTCTAACTGGTTAAGGAAATTGGGGAAGGGGCAGGGCTTTCTTGTCGTTAACTGGGTATTTGTCTGGAAAACCCATCCACAATCCCCTTAGGTCTAGAACCACAGCTTCCCTCAAATCCTTTTGCTGAGAGTCTACTTCAGCTCTGAAGAGGGATAGGGGGATGGAGGAATGAGGAATGAAGGGGTCTACCAGAGGCTTTCTCAAGAATCACTGCTCCTCTGTCCCTGAGCCCAGGCCAGAGATAACCCTGATGCACTCCGCACTTGCCCTCTCTCTTGGGTTTGTGCATGTTGGGGAGGTGGGCTGCAGAAGTCCTTTCTTTTTATTATAGTGACTACTGCAATTTGTGGAAGAGGGGTCTGGGGGTGGCAGATGGGCTCTTAGCTCTTCATATACTCCTTCTCAGAAAATGGTCTGTACCCACGGGAAGGGGGAGGGTTGTAAGAGAACAGATGGCCACCCCGCATCCCTGCTTCCAGTGTCTGCCCAGATGGCTGCCCCCCCCATATCTATGCCATGCTCAGGATAGGGGGGAACCTCCACATGTAACTGGGGTCCAAGCCTGGGAAGTTAGGTATTTACTCTCCTTCCTTCCAAGGGTGCCCTGGTGAAATTTTCTATCTGGGCCAACTCAAAAGAGGGTGGCAAGAGAGTGAGCCCAGAGCATCATAAAGGGGAGGCTCTGGGAGCTTTTAGGGATCCTGAGTCTGGAGCTGGAACAATATCTATCACCCCTTTTGTTCCTCCCCACCCCATTAGAATCCTATTCCATTGCTGGCAGTGAGGGGAGTATCTCAGCTTCAGCTGCCTCCGGCCTGGCTGCCCCCTCTGGCCCCAACTCTGGCCTCAGCTCTGGCCCCTGTTCCCCGGGCCCCCCAGGGCCTGTCAGTGGCCTGAGAAGATGGTTGGATCACTCCAAACATTGTCTCAGTGTGGAAACTGAAGCAGACAGTAGCCAGGCTGGACCATATGAGGTAAGCAGGGAGCATCATAGGAGAATGCAGGACATCCATGAAGGACACTGGGAGACAGGACAGGTTGAGGGTCACTGGTCAATGGAGAGACACAGCCACTGTCCCTGACCTCTGGCACTTGACCTTGGCCCCTAGAACTGGATGCTGGAACCAGCTGTAGCCACGGGAGAGGAGCTGCCAGAATTGACCCTGCTGACCACATTGTTGGAGGGCCCTGGAGATAAGACAAAGGTTGGAAGAAATGGTCTGGGGTGGTTCCCCTCACCCAAGTGGCATCCATTTGTTTACTCTTGGGTGTTCTTTTCTTTCAGCCACCTGAGGAAGAGACTTTGTCCCAAGCCCCTGAGAGTGAGGAGGACCAGAAAAAGAAGGCTCTGGAAAGGAGTATGTAAGTGTCCATGTAACCTCCCTGCCACTGCACAACTTCCAGAAGACTGTCCCTCACATTTTAGATTTGAGAATTGGAATTTCCTCTGAGGTTGGCTGTGGTAATGAAAGGACTTCTAGTCCAGGAGGGAGGATGCGGCTAAACCAAGGATGTACACTCCTGCTTTCTTCCCAGGTATGTCCTCAGTGAACTGGTAGAGACAGAGAAAATGTATGTGGAGGACTTGGGGCAGATTGTGGAGGTAACTCCCTTTCCCTTCCCAGCCCTGGTCCGACCCTTTCCCTCTGCCCAGGGCTGATTTTAAGAGATATCCTTGATGCTCCTCCGTCCCACCTTCCCAGTCCCCTCTCCATCTGGGACTTGATGCTCCTGTGTCCCACCTTCCCAGTCCCCTCTCCATCTGGGACTTGATGCTCCTGTGTCCCACCTTCCCAGTCCCCTCTCCATCCGGGACTTGCGTTCCCACTAGTGCTGGCCCCACACACCCATACTCCCACCCCAAACTTCCCACAGGGTTACATGGCCACCATGGCTGCTCAGGGGGTCCCAGAGAGTCTTCGAGGCCGTGACAGGATTGTGTTTGGAAACATCCAGCAAATATACGAGTGGCATCGAGAGTGAGTGGTGGAGCCCTGAGAGAAAGGGGGTGGGGCGTATGTCTGGTTGTCCCGGTGTCCCACACACAGCTCAGGAGCTGTTGTTGCCTGAGGCATGTTTGGAGAGGCTTCATGGGGAACACTACTGAGCAGATAGCCCTAAATTGTAGGGTAGGGATATTTGACCTACCTTTTTCCTGCGAATCTCTCTAGCTATTTCCTGGGGGAGCTACAGCAGTGTTTGAAGGATCCTGATTGGCTGGCTCAGCTATTCATCAAACATGTGAGGCTTGAGAGGGTGGAGCTGGGGGTGGGGCTTGGGAGTAGTTGGGATTCTGCAGATGTGCTCTCCCTCCTCACCCCCTCCTGCTCTTTCTTAAACTTTACACCTGTTAGGAGCGGCGGCTGCATATGTATGTGGTATACTGTCAGAATAAGCCCAAATCAGAGCATGTGGTGTCAGAATTTGGGGACAGCTACTTTGAGGTCAGTGGATGAGGTGCTTGGGGAAAAGAGGGGCAGAATCATCATGTGCAAGCTTTACAGGCTGTGCAACCACCCCATGTCCCTGTCTCCAGGAGCTCCGGCAGCAGCTGGGGCACCGCCTGCAGCTCAGTGACCTCCTCATCAAACCAGTGCAGAGGATCATGAAATACCAGCTGCTGCTCAAGGTCAGGAACACTGACCTGTTCCCTGGGCTCAAAGTCAGTTGGGATGGCACTTTCCTCACTCCTCTCCCCAGGGTTCCTAAGTCTTCCTCCAGACTCCCTAAGAGTCTTCACCTGTGTCTTTGGGGGAGGCTGTGAGAGCATCTGAGCACGTCCTCACGCCTTCCCTGAGCATTTCCTTTTTATGTCTTAGGATTTTCTCAAGTATTATAGTAGAGCTGGAATGGATACTGAAGAGCTGGAGGTGAGGACTTCTAAGTCTTCCAGGACACACCACACACACCTCATCTTCTTAGTATCCTGGATCCCCCAGCTCCTTGGGTGGTATAGAGCTGTCCAGTTTTTAGGGGGAGGCTTGTTGGGGGTCAAAACATGGTCTGAAATAAAAATGCGGCTCCTTCTCAATAATGACGATACTTCTCTCTTCACCTGTGTCCCAGCGAGCTGTGGAAGTCATGTGCATCGTACCCAAGCGCTGCAACGACATGATGACCCTGGGGAGACTGCGGGGGTTTGAGGTATGGGGATGGAGCAGGAAACCTGAGGCTAGGTGCTCTTCTGCCCCAGTCTGAGTAATCATGTGGTCCTTATAGGGAACAGTCCTCTCCTCCTGCTGACCCTATGGTTGTTTGGGAATGTCAGGGGAAGGAATGGGGAGAAAGTTGCCTCTTTTCTCTTCTTGTTTTTTGCTGGAAGACCACTATCCTTTGGTTCTAGGGCAAACTGACTGCTCAGGGGAAGCTCTTGTGCCAGGACACATTCTGGGTCACGGAGCCCGAGGCTGGGGGGCTTCTCTCCTCGCGGGGTCGCGAGCGGCGTGTCTTCCTCTTTGAGCAAATTGTCATCTTCAGTGAGGCGCTGGGAGGAGTGCGAGGTGGAACACAGCCTGGGTATGCGTACAAGAGCAGCATCAAGGTAGGGAGGGCTTTGGCTGGGCTGTGGCGAGGCCTCTGACATGGATTTGTTGGAGAGGGCAGGAACCAGAGATGGCCTGAGGAGTTTTGGGGTGCTCTCTCCTATTTGCCAATCCAGGTGAGCTGTCTTGGACTGGAGGGGAACCTCCAAGGTGACCCTTGCCGCTTTGCTCTGACCTCCAGAGGGCCAGAGGGTGGGATCCAACGCTATGTCCTGCAGACTGCAGATGCTGCAGTTAGGCAGGCCTGGGTCAAGCAAGTGGCTCAGATCCTGGAAAGCCAGCGGGACTTTCTCAATGGTAAAGCTCTCACCCCCTCTCCTCCATGTGTTCTCTCAGCCTTTTGACCTCCTGAATCCCTCACTGCCCAATCTCCAGCCCTGACCTCTGACCCCGGCTTCTCCTTGTCCCCTATTCCCACTTTTCCACTACTAGCTTGAGAATCAGTAACTCAGATCCCTAAAGGCCAGTATACATGGATGACAGAGCTTTGGAGGGAGGGCAAATGGGAGGATGGCCTGAGAAGAGCCCTGAGGGAATGGACCTCTCTCTGCGGTAACTCTCCTGCTTTTCCCTTTGCCCCAGCACTGCAGTCTCCCATTGAGTACCAGAGACGAGAGAGCCAGACCAACAGCCTGGGGCGGCCAGGAGGGCCTGGGGTAGGAAGCCCTGGGAAAATTCGGCCTGGAGACCGGTCCCAGGTCAGCACACACACACCCATCAATGGCTCTCTCCCCTCCCTGCTGCTGTTACCCAAAGGGGAGTTGGCCAGAGCCCCCCTGCCCCTGGAAGCACAGGTATGAAGAATGGTGTTCCCTGGTTGTAAGATAGAAAAGGGGAGGGCCTCTCTTGTTCTGGGTTCCCCAAATCCCTCTCCCCTGTTTCCTTCCTCTTCTACCACCTTCCTTTTGTCTGCCTCTTCCTACTTCCCACCTCTTACCCTCCTGCCTGCACTTTAACTGATGGTCTCAGATCAGTTAATGTGTCTGTCTGCAGGAGGTGGCTTCAATAGGGGCTCACAGTGAAAAGAGTAAGGAGTGAGGATGGATTCCTAAATTTTTTGATCCTCCAGCTTGTGTCTTTCTTCAGGCCCTCAGTGACATCCCCCAGACTCCTCGTGACTCTCCTTCAGTTTCACCAGTTCCACCAATTCCAAACACCCCACTCTGCCAGGCCAGACTTGCCAAGTTGGATGAAGATGAGCTGTAACTGGCGAAGACCATGGGGGGCAGTACTGACTCAGCCACTCTCTTCCCCGAGGAACTTCGGGGCACCCCTGGCACTGCCGCAAAACCCTCCCTCTTGGCGTCGGAGACGGGCAAGGCTGGAGGTGGTGTCAGCTTGGAGTGGGGTACCTAGACTCAAAAGGACTCCTTTCTGTCCCAGCAACATGGGTTCCGTCAGCTCCCACCCCTGTGCATGCATCACAGGTCCCCCCAAGGAGGATGTGTGGGTGGGTGGGGGGGCTGGGGCAAGGGCCAGATAGAAATGATGGGTTTTGTTTTTTATTTTGTTCTTTTTTTTCCTGTTTTCTGAGAATAAAGGTTTTGTTATATCACTGAGGCTGCTGTCTTGGCACAGGCAAGAGGGGAAGCTGCAGTGGGGGTAAAGGGGGACGGAGTGGTGTGGAAGAGATCGGCTGGCCCTTCGAGTCAGTTTTAGCAGGGGTGTGGTGAAAGGAGCAGGGCACAGGCTGTAAGATGAAAGACTTGGCCGTCTTTGTCTCTCATCTGCAATTGCAGCACCTCTCAGTCCACATGTGGGGCTTGCGGCTGCTGGAAAACCCTAGAGCACAGGTGGCAAACGCAAGGCCCTTGGGCCAAATCCAGCCCTCCACCTTGTTTTATCTGGCCTGGCACCTTATTTCTACCCCGAGGCAGTGCCAAACTCTTGCTTAACTGTTAAGGAGTAGTTACATTTATACAGTCCTAACATGACATTTGGCCCTTTGAAGGCAACCACAAGGCTGATGTGGCCCCAAGTGAAAATGAGTGTGACACCCCTGCCCTAAATCCTTGATAAACCCTCCCATTTACCAAGCCCCTCTTCCCCTCCCATCTGGCCCCTGTTCTAGACCCCACTGGAGAGCATACAGTAGGCTGACTTCCCACCATTCCCCCAACACCCAGATGCTAAAGCACCAAATGCCCAAAGTACCTTTCCTTCGGAGGCCTCCATGTTCAGCTGAGAGAGAATGAGAAGGTAGAGAGGATGCTGGGTACTATGGCCCCTTCTGGCTCTGGCTCTCCTTATTTTTGCTGTCTAGGAAGTCATAAGGCACATCCACACTGAGCAGGAATTGATTCTTCTTCCAGCCATAGACCCAAGGGTGTAGAGTCCAAAGGGGTCTTCACCCCTCCCAACTTCTGGGACAGCCCCTGGGACAGAGAAAGCCAAATGTGCAGAGATCCATGTCCAGATTCCCCGTCCTTGGTCATCAGTGTGTCCACTTTGTCCATTTGTCCCCTGGGCCTAGTCACGTGTACTTGGGCTTCCTCACCAGACAATAGACTGCTGGGCTGGAGGTTGGGGTGAGGAGGAGCTGGAGCCTCCCTGTGGACCTGAGGTCCCTCTGTCTGACAATGGGGGGAGGGGCCTTTTGGGAGGGGGACAGGACGTACAGCCCAGATAAGCCTTCTGGGGAACAATAGAAGGAATTGAAGAGGGGAGACCCACCCTCATTGTACCCTATCCCCAGGACTTTGGGGTCAGGAACTGGGGACCAGAGGGTGATGGGGAGGGGTGCTGAAGATTCTTGTGAGTGGAGGAGGGGATGGGGCAAATAGGATTCTGGAGCTCAGAACCTCTGTACCTCTTTAGGGACCACAGGACTACAAGAGGTGGGTGGGTGGGCAACAATTTGTACTTCATTTAACCACAAATGTGCCTAATTTGTGAATTGCACTTGAATGTAAATAAGTGGTGTTTCAGGTTTTTTTGGTTTCTAAGAAATAAAATAAAACGTTCCTAGCAGTTCTGTATTTTTCTTCAGGCCCTGAACTGGGGATTTAGGTCCAGGCTCTCCCTGCAGAGATGTGGGATGGTGATTCTCTGTCATCCTAATACAGGTAGCTGCTTCCCATCTAGGTTGTTTGTGAAACCTAAGAGGCCAACGGACCTCCTTATACTCTCTTGGGTGCAACCTGTGCCCCAAGAGGATTTGGGTCTGGAAGATGGAAGGACTGGGGTTGGAATCCTTTGAATTTTCTTGCTTAGGCAGGGAATGCAGTGTGCCTAAGAATGACCTGTAACCCGAGAGAAGCCAGCTTCTGTCTTCACCCAGAGTAGATGCAAAGGGTACTCAGGGTGAAGAAGCAGAGAGTGAAAAGGCTGAGGAGTGGAAAATAGTGGGGGTTGGGTGTTGAGGGTGCACTTGCCTTTTGGGCTCTCTGGTCCCTACACCTTTCCATAGCTACCCCCATAGCAGGCTCCAGAGCGTGTGATCTCACCTAGGATGTCTGAGGAAACGCCTGAGACGCCCCCTCCTCAAGCAGCACTGTCCTGCTTGTAGAGGGTCCCCAACAGAGGGCGCCCTCCAGGGCCGGATTGGACCCTGCTTCAGGGAGGCGGGACCCAGGGCTGGCGGGTGGAGAAGTATTTAAGCCTGGGCGGAGTTGGAGGTGGTAAAGAGCAAAATGAGTGGGCTACTGGGCTCCAGGACCTGCTCAAGGCCAGGAGAGGCCTCCGACCTTAAGTCCCCTCTGGGTGCCAAGCTCAGGGAACCTCTCACCGAGGCCCGGTTCCAGCAGCTCTTTGGGGGCGCAGAGCAGGAGAGGGAGCTACTGGCGGAGCCCCGGTGGTCCGGGCTGTGCAGACGGTGGAAGCGGCGGGCCAGCGCCTGTTCCGGACCGGGGGCGTGGCGCCTGTTGCTGGCGCGGCTGCCCCTGCTGCGCTGGCTGCCCCACTACCGTTGGAGGGCCTGGCTGCTTGGGGATGCGGTGGCTGGAGTGACTGTGGGCGTCGTGCACGTGCCCCAGGGTGAGCGGCCTCCACACCAGCCTGTCAGGGCCGCAAGCTCTAGAGGGCTTCGCGGAAGCGTGGGGCGGGGCGGGGGCTGGGACCCCCGGAGCGAGGTGGTGGGTTTGTGTGGTTGAGGGTTCGGAGACAGGGACCTGAGACCAAGTTCTGGGTAAGGACTATGGAGCTCTATCAGATCCCCACCCCCGCTCCCCTCATCTGCGCAATCCTGCGAGAACACCTGGACACTTTCCGGCTCAGGGAACTGGAGAGAGGTACAACTCCTGCCCCCCAGCACTCTGCCGGGCACGGGTTTGTGGCCTTGACCACCCAGCCACCTCCCACCAGGCCCGTTAACCCCTCGGCTCCCTGAGACAAGGGTTAGCGTCTCCTTGCCAGTCTCTAAAAGTGAGGGAAGGGAGCAGCGTCCTGAAGCTGGGCACCCTGCATCCCTCCACCAACAGAACTTTCGTCCCTCTACCCCCTCAGGCATGGCTTTTGCCCTCTTGACCTCCGTGCCCCCAGTGTTCGGCCTTTACACGTCCTTCTTCCCCGTCCTTATCTACACCTTGTTGGGCACTGGAAGACACCTGTCCACAGGTGAGTGACCCAGTGACTTCAATCCTTTTCTGTGGGGTGAAAAGGGACAGGGATTTGAAGGTTCTGTCCTCGTAAGCTTCCTAGCCCTTTCCCTTACTCACCACCACTCCCCTGCCTGACCCTCTGACCCAGGCAATGCTTGCTGGGGGTGCAAAGCGGTGGCAATTTTCTCCCCCATGAAATTTGGTTAAAATTTCTGGGACTTGGAAGAGGGGAGAAGAGATGCGCAGTCACCCAAAGGGGCACGTAGTCCCCGGGGTGTCCGCAGGAAGAGGCTGTGATTCAGTCTGGGGACAGATTTTGCTGGTGGGTGCCCCCTGCCAACTTCCCTCACTACGGGTTCCCGGCTTCTGCACCGGCTGAGCCCTGCGGTTTTCACCTGAGCAGCTCCCTTCTTGGGGAGCGATGGCCACAGACCGGCAGCAAGCGCAGAGCCTGGGCTGTCGCTGTGCCCCAGACAGCACAACTGGTCATTTCTACGTTTGCCCTCGGGTCTTAGGAACGTTCGCCGTACTCAGCCTCATGACGGGCTCGGCGGTGGAGCAGCTAGTGCCCGAACCCCTCGGGGGAAACTTGAGCGTAACCGAGAGGGAACAGCTGGATGCTCAACGAGTCGAGGCAGCTGCGGCCTTGGCTTTCGGGAGCGGGGCGTTGATGGTGAGGGAGGACCCTGGGGGATTCCCCCTGGGCGCCCGGGGATATTGGGCCAGTGGAAAGGGTGGGGTACGTCTGCCGCTCGCAGGTCCTGGCCGGAGAAGTGCGCGAAGAAACCCGCACACTGCGCTGCACCTGGTCTGCTCCTCCCGTGGTGACTGCGCATCTTCTTCCCGGCAGTTGGGGATGTTCGCGCTGCAGCTCGGCGTCCTGTCCACCTTTTTGTCAGAGCCAGTGGTTAAAGCGCTGACCAGCGGGGCCGCGCTGCATGTGCTCGTGTCCCAACTGCCGAGCCTTTTGGGCTTGCCCCTCCCGCGCCAGATCGGCTGCTTCGCTCTCTTTAAGGTGGGAGTGGGAGAACAGCGGGAAAGAGGCTTCTAGCAGTCCCGGGAAGAGGGCAATCCGAAAAGGACGGGAAGACAAATGGAGGGTTAGTGCGTAAGGAGGGGAAGCGGAGGACAGGAGGTTAGAACCAGGAGGCTGAATGAGGGTCTCCGTGGAGGTGGGAGAGAAGGCCTTTCTTGGATCTGGTAGGTCCGCGCTGGGGACAGTCGCCCTAGGCTCTGGGCCCTCTGCTCACCGCCCCTGCCCGCAGACGCTGACCGCTGTGCTGACCGCGCTGCCCCGGAGCAATCCGGCCGAACTGACCATCTCTGCGCTCAGCCTGGCGCTGCTCGTGCCAGTCAAGGAATTGAACGTGAGATTCCGAGACAAGCTCCCCACCCCGATCCCAGGGGAAATCGTCATGGTGAGGATGGCTCTCGCGAACCCGCTCGCTGCGCCTCACAGACCTTGCCTATCCTGTAGGAACTGGCCGTCACCGCCCTCTAGTGGAATAAAGAGAGGTCACAGCCGAGGTCCTGCTTACACATGTACCGCGTATTTTGCCCTGTATAATGCGCCCCACATTATTATACTCATGGTATGTAATCATTATACCCATGCATAACGCGCATCTTTATTTTTCCCTAAAAAATTTGGGCAAAAAGTGCCCATTATACACTGCAAAATTATTTTCTAGGCCTCTTCCGAGAATACTTTGACCCCTCCGGAATCCCTCACACACACATTTGCACTTCTCTCGTGGAGTCCCCTCTGAACCTTAGAACGCCTTCCTCCTCGTAGCACCCCCGTGCGGTGTCGCTTGGCACAGCACATCCGCTTCCTTCTCTCTTTTTGCCTGATCCTTGACTGTAATTCAGTTTACTTCCCTTTCCACCCCCACCTACATTTCTCTCTTCCCAAGAAATAAACGTTCCACGTCTCCACAGATACCCTATATATCTCCAGACATAGTCCAGCTTCCCTACTTAGAATGGCTCTGTTTTGCCTCCTGATACCCACATCCCTCTTTCATAGGAGCCCCCCCTTTCTCCTCCCATCCATCTCTCTACATAGCCCCAGGGGGTGTCTTTCCTCTTTTCACCCCCACTCTCCTTCACTCCAAATTAGTTATCAAGCACCCATCCCAAACACAGCCCAGCTCCCCCAGTGGCCAGGCTCCTGCGACCACCTAATCCTGCATTTTGATCCTCTCTCATGTTGAGCCCTCCTAGCCTCAGCCAGGGGACCCATTTCCTCTCATGCTGTCTTTCCCAGGTGCTTCTGGCCTCCGTGCTCTGCTTCACCTCTTCCCTGGACACGAGATATGATGTTCAGATAGTGGGGCTGCTGCCTGGAGGGTAAGAGAGGGTGAAAGGACACCGCTTTCTCTTCTCACACCTCTCCCACCCAACACCCCCTTTTGTCCTGCTCCACTCTTTTTTCTGTCTTTCCTATAATCTTTGTTATACCCAGCCCATTCTAACTAACCATGGATCCCTGCCTCTCCAGATTTCCTCAGCCTCTCTTCCCCAACCTGGCTGAGCTACCCAGGATTCTGGACGATTCACTGCCCATCGCACTGGTTACTTTTGCTGTGTCTGCCTCCCTGGCCTCCATCTATGCAGACAAGTATAGCTACACTATTGACGCCAACCAGGTGTGACTCTAGCTGGGGACTCCAACCTCATTCAGGAGACAACCCTAATGTTATTCCCCATGGCTTTGTTTCTCTCTTCATCTCACTGTACCCCCAGGAGCTCTTGGCGTATGGTGCCTCCAACCTCATCTCCTCCCTCTTCTCTTGCTTCCCTAACTCGGCCACGTTGGCCACCACCAGCCTACTGGTGGACGCTGGTGGTAACACACAGGTAGGAGTGCATCCTTGGGTGCATCCACGGAAGGGAAGGAGGGGACGTCCAGGTCCTGGTGGTGGTGGTGGTGGTGGTGGTGGAGAAACAGGTGGGAGCTATACAGAGGAGGCCAGACTCTGAGGGAGGGTGAGTGAGGGGATGGGGTTATCTAGACAGGAGAGAAAGGAGAGAACGAAGTTCCATTAAGACCTTTGTAGACTGGAGACACTGAGGACAGTTTACGGTGCCCCATGTGTAATTCAAAGTAAAAACGACTTTTTTAAAACGATTATTTTACTAATCTGTAAAATAAATTTGAGAGACAAAATTCTGATTTTGTTCTAAGGACCTTTTCTTTTAAAAAGAAATATCACATACCAAAGTCTCCCCTAATATTTTTATATTTTGGTTTCCGTTACTTTGTCAGTGTACTAAGCATGTGGTTAGCCTGTTTTTAGGGTAATCCCACAGCGGCTTTTAAGATGGAGGCTCTTAAGTGGCTTTTAAGTGGCTTTAAAAATAGAGAAGTTGATTACATGTAGGGGAGACTAGTGAGTGAGGCATTTCATTGTGGGAAAGGGAAGGGAAGGTGTGAATGGCAGAATATCAAGAAGCCCATTGGAGAGAGAGGAATATCTGTGTGGGAGGGCATTTAGGAGGAGAGAGGTTTTCAAGGAAGATGAGGCCCAGTGGAGAGGGAGACCACCTCCTACACGAAGGTGGGTGAGTTTCCCTTGCTTCTTTGCTTCCACCCATTCTTCCCTCTAGCTGGCAGGCTTCTTCTCCTGCATAGTTGTCCTATCGGTGCTGCTGTGGCTGGGACCCTTCTTCTACTATCTGCCCAAGGTAAGGAGCAGAGAAAGTGTCAGGGTGGCTGGGAAGGGTGGCTATATTCTGGGACATTGGGATGGCTAGTTTGTGTCCTCTGCCCCAAGGCTGTCCTGGCCTGCATCAATATCTCCAGCATGCGCCAGATGTTCTTCCAGATGCAGGAACTTCCACAGCTATGGCGCATCAGCCGCATGGATTTTGTGAGAAATGGCAGCATTACCCCAGATTGTCCCCTCTCATTTTTCCAGCATCCTCAGTCTCTGTCCTGGATCAAAGCCCAAGTGTCATGGTCCTAAGTTCTGCAATCCACCCATCTCCAAAATGCATACCTCTTAATACCTTTCCTTCAAGACAAGGTTAGGGGGTGGGTGGGTGGGGGGAGGCAGCGTTGAACCCTTTCAGACCTGAACATTTGTAACTCCCCAGGAGATGCAAGGTCTGGGGTCATTACATCTGGTGTGTATCCACCTTGGGTCAATCCTGTCCCTTCCTTATGTCTTTCTTCCTACCTCCTCCCGAGCCACCCCTCCCCATCACTTGCCCAGGCAGTCACTGCCACTGGCTCCTTTTCCTAGCAGTGATGGCCTGGCATTTCTTCTGGGCATTTCATTCCCATCTATGTCCTGCAGGCTGTGTGGATGGTCACATGGCTGGCTGTAGTGACCCTGAGTGTGGACCTGGGCCTGGCCATAGGTGTGGTCTTCTCCATGATGACTGTGGTCTGCCGCACCCAGAGGTGGGAGTAGAGATGAGGAGAGCCGAGATGAGGGGAGGAGAGAGAAAGGAGTGCATGGGGTGACTTTCCAGCCAGACCAGGCTGGGAATCTGACCCCAGCTTCCTGTGAAGGGTGCAGTGTGTGGCACTGGGACTGGCTGAGGGGACAGAGCTCTACCGGCCACTCAAAGAGAGCCCCAAGGTAGGTGAGCTACAGCCAAAGAAGGAAGGGAAGATTAGACCTGGATGTTTCTCTGACCCTCTGACCCCTTAGCTCCTCCAGGTGCCGGGGCTCTGCATCCTGAGCTATCCATCACCTCTCTACTTTGGGACCCGTGGGCAGTTTCGTCGTATCCTAGAGTGGCATCTGGGGCTTGGAAGAGGCAAGGTGAGGGTCAAAGGGGAATGTGGCTTCTCTGGAAGTGGGAGGCAGGAAGGTTTCTGAGGGGGGGATTATTGTGCTCAAGGTGCACATGTTCATGCTTGTGCCTCGCAAGTGGTGACTGCCCTTTCCTACCTGCAGGAGACTCCAAAGACAGATGGCCCACCTGACGCAGGTGAGATGGGATGTCAAGGAGGGAGGTTTGGGCATGACCCATGGAAGCATCTGGGTACTCTTGCCTTCTCCCATCCTAGTTGCTGAGCCTGTCCGAGTGGTGGTCCTAGACTGTGGTGGTATCACCTTTGCAGATGCAGCTGGGGCCAGAGAAGTGGTACAGGTGAGCGAGAGGGTAGGTTGAGGAGAAACTCCTTTATCAGCCCACGAGGACTATCTGATGTAGGGTTTAACCCACTGCCCCACCTCTGCAGCTGGCCAGCAGATGCCGAGATGCTGGGATCCACCTTCTCCTGGCTCAGTGTAATGGTGAGAGGGGTGGTATGTGGAGTGACCTAGAGACTGGGGAAATGACTGGACACTTGGGAGAGGGAGGAGGACAGTATGGACTTAGACCCTGAGAACCTGACCCCCTTTCCACACAGCCTCAGTGCTGGGGACACTGAGCCAGGCAGGACTCCTGGACAGAGTGACTCCAGAGCAGCTGTTTGTGAGTGTCCAGGATGCAGCTGCTTATGCCCTGGAGAGACTGGTGAGGGGGCAGCAGCAACAAGAATGGAAGCAAGGAGGTGCTGGGATGCAACCAGGGAGGTGTGAGTCGGTGGCTGAGGATGCTGACAGAGGGATTTGGGAAGAGGGCTGAGGAGTGCAGTGGAGGAAGGTGTGGGGAAGAAATGGTGAGTTCATTTATCAAGTCTAAGCCATGGAGAATGGCCCCAGCTAGAGGTGAAGAATGAGGAACTAAAGATTCCAAAGGGGGTGGTGTGCCCCTCAGAGGACTGCCAAATCCTGGATGAGGAAGTGAGGGGTACTTAATCTATTCCTGAAACATTCCCTCCCTTTTCCAGGAGCTCCCTGGTCCGAGGACTTGCACAGTATGGGTCTGACCCAGTTGCTTGGAGTGTAGAGGACCCAACAACACGTGTGTGAGGAGGGCCTTGCCCCTGAGCCCCCTTGCTTAATGTGACTAATAAAACGAAGCTGAGCACCTCTGGGATTCATGAAGTGAGTCTGGGTGTCTGCATCCAGGCCCCTGGTGCCCCTTCCTCCACGCCCACAGCATTGCAGAGACACAACTAAAAATGGTTTTCACCTGTGTGTTCACTAGCCCTCACCACAGCTCCAGGCATCAGTTTTCTCCATGGGGGTGGGGCTGCAGCCGGTGCACAGTCCTGGATCCAGAGATGGGGGAGGGGGCACAGCCCGGGGAATACATGTTGGGGGCTTCCCCCCCAACTCAATCCCCAGGAGATCAGCGTTTCCACTTTAGGTTCTTAGAGTCCTTTGGGCTCTTTGGCACTTGGAAAGTGACCCCCAACCTCCCTGAGAAGGGTGGGGTGGGGACTTGGCACTGGCTGTGGGGTGAGTTATGGCTCCATCATGCCCCTGGGCACTCACAGAAAGGAGGAGTGTCACCAAGACAAGCCCCTATTTGGGATCAGCTCTGGAAGGGGATTGGGGACAGTCAGTGGAGTGGTCACTGGGTGGTGGGGTTTGCTAGAAATCCCTGTCAGGGACTAGGAGGCAGGCTGAGCCGGGCAGTTGGAAGGCCCTGAGTGGCCATCACTCCGTCGTCATGCACTGCAGCCGGTGTTTGAAGAAAAGCAGGCGGTGTTTGGCCACCTGACTTTCGTCCAGTGATCCTGGGTAACGGTACCGGGCATAAGTCTCTGTCCCAGCATCCCTAGATGTCCACGGCAGCTTCAACTTGGATGCATGATCCACGACGACATCTGAGCAGGAGCCCACCCGGAGGGAGCCAAGTCCATCCAGGAAGAATTCTGGGGGTGGAGGGAAGGGAGTACACAATGAAGGGTTTTGAGGGTACAGGCCAACCCTTAGGGGAAACTGAGATTTGGAATATGGAGGGTGAGCCTACGAAGTCTCCATTTCTAAGCATCAGGGGAAGTAGCTTGGCGTGGGGCAGAGGTGACGATGACAGTAACCCCACTGTAGGGAAGTTCAAGGTGGACCCAGCAGCTGTGCTGGGTGTGAAGGTGGAGTGTTGGACACATAATCACACACAAAAAATCTCATAATGTTTTAAGTAAGTTTACGGCTTTGTATTGGGCCGCATTCACAGCCATAGTGGGCTGCATGCGGGTGGCCGGCCACAGGTTGGACATCCCTGGCTAGTGTGCAGGCTGGGGGCTGGGAGCTCTGTCTCTTGCCCCAGCGCAGGTCTTAGTAAATCGTAGAACTGCTCTAGGGACCCCGGGTGGCAGCCGTGGGCTCCGCGGGGGCGGGCGGGAAGGAGTAGCGGGTGCCCTTGGCGCCTTGCAGGGAGCCTCGCCTAGCGCCCACGGGGGCCCTGCCGGAAGGGGGCGCCACTCACCCAGGTGCGCCACCCGGCTGAGGCGAGGGTCGAAGCCGACCTCGCGCACTTTGTCTGTGCGCGCGAGGAAGAAGTTGACCACGCCGTCAGTGACCACGCAGCCGGGGAAGCCTATGAGCTTGTGATGGAAACCGCGCCTTTGCCGGAGGCAGTTCCCTCGGCCTGGCGCGCCGGGCTCCACGGTCAGTAGCTGCCGGTAGGTGGTGGCGAAGCCGGAGATCTCGCGCACCGCGCCGCCCACCTGCCGGGAGAGGGAGGATGGCTCCAGAAGGGGCGGAGACTGGAAGGGGATGGTGCTTCCTCTGCCCCGGGGCGGTCACCCTGCCCCGTCCTTTGCCGCTCTACCCCTCAGGACCCAGGTAGTGCCCTGGGCTCCTCTTCTTCATCCTCTCTTGTCCCAGGGCTGGTTGCTTTCGACTCCTCCTCAAACGTGGTCTTAACCTTCTGGAGGCCCTCCCCCTCCCACCTCTCACCCCGCTGCCCTTCCCTTACCAGGTCCAGCGGCGTCCGCTCCAGCACGTCTACAAGCCTCTCCAGCCGCGTCCGCGCAGTGAAGATGAAGTCGTCGTCCACCCATAGCACGTACTTCGTGGTTACTTGGGACACAGCCAGGTTCCGGCCTGCGAACCAGCCCTGGTTAAGGGTAGGTGTGGTTGGTGAAGCTGTAGAGGTAGGACATCCCCCGCCTGCCATCTTTTCTTTTCACTCTTGACCCCTCTCAACAGCCTGTGTCCCTCTCCAAACTTCGAATTCTTTTAAATTGTGAAAAATGCAGTTTCTCACTGTCAGAGGTTCTGAGTTTCCGGGGAGAGTCTTGGAATGCACTGAATTTCTGCGCGCATTCATTCAACTATTTATCACGCACCCACTAAGTGCTACGAACCATTTTAAGAATGCAGCGGGAATGAGCTAGACACGATTCCTGCTTTCCCAGAGTTTACACTCCTTCCAGGAAGCCTCTTGGTTAACAGGGCCCCCCAGTGATTTCGAGGCAGGTTATCCTGTTATCCCTACTCTGGAGGCAGCAGACTGAGCGCGCGCGCCCCCTCCCGGTGCCCTCGAACGTGTGGTTCAGCCTTGCTCGCCGCGCACCTTGCCAAAAGGCATGAGATAGTGCTCGATGTGGGGACCGTTAATGATCTCTGGCTTGTCGCTGTCGTCGGCGATGACCACAGTGACCGTCGGGTAGAAGCGGCGGATGCTGGCGATGAGTGCCCGCAGCCGATTGTAACGAAGGAAGGTCTTAGTGGCAATGGTGACCAGAGCGCTAACGTTGTACTGGGCTGGGAGTGAGGAGCAGGGGTGGGTGCAGACAAGGAGAGTGGATAGTGAGGAGCAAAAAGGCATCTTTCCCATGCAGACTTCTCCCAGCTTGCTCCCCACCGGGGCACCATCCATGTCCCTGTGTGCACCAGCCTCACCTCCCTGAGGTAGAGACCCAGGTGGGTACAGCCGAGGGTTGGGGGGGTGCCTTATATGGATGGTGAAGGCCGCTTCATGTCCCTCCGTGGAGAACCGGACTGGGAAGAAAGAGCATGAGATGTGGACCTTAAGGCTGGAACAACATTCTCTTTTCGGTAAATAAATATTTAAGTGCTTATTCTGTGTATCCCCTTTCTAGGCCCTGGAGGACAAGAACACAATGTCCTTACCCCCATGGAACTTACATTCCACTGGGTGGGAGAAAGGCAAGAAAACATTTAGTTAAAGCTAACCTTTATTGAGCATTTACTATGGGCCAGGTGCCTTGTAAGTTACTTTAAACATATGGACTCATTTAATCCTCCTAATAGCCTTAGTAAGTAGATTGCTACTATGGAAAAAGAAGGCACACAGAAATGAAGTAATTTACCACATTTAGACAACTATTAAGCAACAAAACTGGACAAGGAACCTAGTCAGTCTGGTTCCAGGTTAAGTAAATAAAAAAAGCTCATATACTGTTAAATATTGAATAGAAAATAAGACAAGTAATGTGATAGTGAAGAGGAGACATTTGAGCTGAGATCCAAAGGACAAGAAGGAGTCAGCCCTATGAAAATCTGAGGGAAAAGCATTCTAGGCAGAGGGAACAGCAAGTGCAAAGTCCCAAAGTAGGAGCAGGTTGGGTGTAGCAAGCCTCGGGAGAAGCAAGAGGGCTCTGTTAGGCCCCTTTGGCTAGAAGTGCGAGCTTTGGGAGATAAAGCCCTTTGCCCTGTAGTAAGTGGTGGGCTGGGAATAGAGCTTGAGTCTTCTGGCTCCTGGGTCATGTCACTTCCTGGGCCCCCATAGTTGGCCTGAAGAGGGAACACATCCAAGGCTCAGATTTCCCTCTGGCCTGCTCTGGCCCCAGATGAACAAAGGCCTCTTCTCTCCCTCCCTGCCCCTGCTGGCCTAGCTGAAATGCCCATTGTGTGGCTGGGCAGCTCTGGCCATTGCCCAGTGTCTCCCACACCCTCTGCCATTTGCCTGCTCCAGCCTCTCAGTTCTGTCTGTTCACCTAGACTGCCCCTACCTTCACCCAGCTCCTCGCACCTGTGTCTGCTGTGTTTGCCTGGTAGCTTTGGCTGCTGTAAGTAACCAGTTGCAGCTGCCGATTGAGTTGGTCCAGCCCTGGGCTGGTGAGGGTGAGATTTTGTTGCCCCTCTCCTGTGAGAGTCACTCCAGTCACTTCCCCTGCCACGTCCCACGTGCCCAAGGAAGCAGTCAGGTTCACCTGGAAGAGGGTATTGGACAATGCAGCATTAGCCCCCAGACCTATCTTTTGACTCCCTGAATTC
Organism: Macrotus californicus; assembly: GCA_007922815.1. Classification (NCBI taxonomy): domain Eukaryota; kingdom Metazoa; phylum Chordata; class Mammalia; order Chiroptera; family Phyllostomidae; genus Macrotus; species Macrotus californicus. The sequence continues at coordinate 167,140 of VMDR010000537.1, forward strand.
TCCATCGCCCCTCTGGCAGCCATATTTCCCTCCTAGCATCCTTAATGTCCACTCGGCTTCCCTGCCCTCCTGTTTCTTCTTACCTGGTATATCTCCTGACCAGAAGCAGCCTGCAGGCTCAGCCCTGGGAGGAAGAGGGGGATGAGAATCACGGACAGCCTCGATAACTTTTCCTTCCCTCTTTTTCCGCACACAGTACAGAGCTTCTCCCCCATCCCTCTTGTTGAGGCAGCTGGGCCCAGTGTGGGAGGTAGCCTAGAGTAATTAATTTTTAACTCCTTCCCATTGACGCAGTAGCTCTTACATGGTCTGCCTTCCCTAATCCACGTAACCTTTGGTCAGTCTGCAAAGAACAGATTCTTTTCTCCAAATCTCTCCAGTTATAGTCTCTCCCATTCCTGACAACCCAACAGTCCTTTCTGCCTCCATCTCCCACCTTTTGAGCCCCCTTCAGACCTTAAGCCCCACTTTCATCAGATGTCCCCGCTCCCATTCCAAACTTCCCTCATTCTTCCCCACCCCACCTTGGGCTCTGCCACTCCCACAGTGGCTTAGGTCATCCCCTAGGACCTTTCTTCCCCACCTGGCACCAAGATGCTCCTGAGGGGCTGTACCTCCACACCCTGCACGGGGTATTGTAGGGGGCAGTTGGCAGGAGCAATGAGCAGCTGGTCAGCAGCAGACTGGCTCCTGACAGTGGAGGAGAGGGAGAACAGAGGAAGAGTCGGTGGGGGTGGGGCTCTCCTTCCTGCCTCCCCTCCCCACCAGGCCTTGCACTGCCCTGCCACTGCAGGGTCATGCTCTCCTTTCATGCTGGTACCTTGAAAGGAAGGCCTGGTACTCCTGCTCCCTCAAGGCAGAGGCAGCCTTCAGCTCCTCAGGGTCAAAGGCCTTGGTGAAGTCAATGGCTTGGACCTGCCTCTGGAAGGGGAGGTGAAGACTCCCCACACTGGACTCACAACTGCAGTTGTTTCCAGAGAGTAGCCTGGAGCAGGGAGGGAGGGTCAACAGAGCCCCACCGCACAGCTCCCTTCATCCCACAACACATTCACACAGTGCCCCGCACCTTGCCCCTCAGCCCTGCCCATCCAATACCTGTCACCTTAAATACTGCTCTTCATACAGTCCCCAGGAGGAGGGACCATGAAGAGGACGACCTATTCCCTAAATCTGGGTTTCACAGAGATGCAGAACAGGGCCAGACCGCTAGGGTTTCCGGGTGTCCACCCATCCACCATTCGGGCCGCACCTGGACTCTCCTTCCACCGGGACACCATCATGACATCAGAAAGTGTTTCAGGGCCTTCCTCTAGCCAGACACCCTCTCTTCCCCATCACCATGACATGGTTCAGAGAGGGAAGATTTTCCCCAGCCCAAGACTCAGTGGCCCCTTGCACCTCCCACTTCACCCCCACAACCCGCGGAGAAAACCCAGGCATCAGAGCTCAGCAGTGGAAGAAACAAAAGCTCCCCCCATCCCCCAGTGAGTGACGCACTGCCGCCACCACTCCGGTACTCACCCCACCACTTGCTCCTTGATCCTGACCCGGATGTGGGCATAGCGGGGTTCAGGGGCGAGGTCTGGCAACTCTGGCCTGGGGGGGCCCTGCACCGGTGCCCACAGATTAAGAGGTACCCGGAGGTCCGGCGCTTCCCGGGTCCTTGCGTAGAGGAGCCCCAGCGAGGCGCAGGCGAGCAGCAGAACCAGCACACAGAGGGCCCTGCGGCCCACCCGCATTCTGGGTGGGCGGTAGGGTGTGGCAGGGTGAGAAAGGAGCGGAGGGAAGGCGTGGGCAGACCCTTGATACCCCCGTCAGCGTTTCCCTGGGCGCTCTCCACATTTTGCGCGCTAAGATTGACTCAGTCCGTCGTTGCCCCCCGCCCCACCCGGTACACTTCCCTCACTCCCTGGGCCTTGTGTTTCCCAGCCTCCTTTCTTCTCGCCCTCTCCCGCATCCCGTTTTCCCCTCACACCGGAGGCCCAGCATCTTGATGCGAGGGACCTTTGGCTGCGGGGTTTTCGACGCGGCCACGCATGAGTAGAAGAGCTCCTCTTTATTAGAGCAGCGGACGTCCCCAAGCCCGTCGCCCCCCACCCCCCACCCCAGCCCCAGCTTGTGAGTCAGTTCCCCCCTTCCCCCAATTCCTCTGTCTGAACATCACCTGGCCCCGGGTGTTTTACAGAGGGTGGCTCCACACCTTCCTTGCCTGTCATGAAAAATGCAGAATCACTCCCGCGCTATTAAGTGCGCCCGGCGGAGGTGACCTGGTGAGTGGCCTCCGGCAGCTCCACTGGGGGACAGTAGTCCGGCGAGCGCGCCTCCTCCCACCTCCAGCTCAGCCCTCACCCGGCCTGGGCACTGACCTGTCTAACACTCTAAGGCCGCCGCAGGATTTCGATCCGGGCTGCTCAAGGCTCTCAGCCCCGGCCTGGGGGTCCTCATGGGGCTGGAGGCAGCCTGATCCGGGAGCCGCGCGTCAGCGTTAGAGCGTGCGGGATCCTCCTGCCTCCCCAGGGTGCCGGACCCTGCTCGCCTTCCGACTCTCCGGGCTTTGTAGATAAAGGCGCTGGCGTGGTTATGTGCGTTTTCTGCCAGGGTGGCGACGGAGTTGAGAAATCAGCCCCAGAAACAAAGCCAGGGCTCCCCTGCACCCTGTCTCACTTGCCCAGGAGGGCTCACGCCGCCGCCCGGCTCTTCTGATCGCGGCGCCTCTGGGCTCAGCTTCTGCTACGCGCGGGGAATGCGGGCGCCTTCTGGTGGGAGCCGAGGACATTGCGGGGTGGGGGGGGGGCGGGTCGGGAAGTGGATGCCCGGAGGTCCTTCTCTCTATACGCCCTCTCCCACCAGCCCCCAGCCCTTCGCCTTAGAACCCCGGCATCTCAACCCTCTGCCCCCAACCCCATTCTCTTCCCTAATTCGTTCGCAGCCTCCTTCTCATCGAGATTGTAGGCGCTGATTGGTGTTAATTTTCATCATGAGCTTTGTTATCTTAGTTTGTCTTTTGTAAGAGTTTCTTGTGTGTGTGTGTGTCTTGGTTAGGGTTCATTGTAGATGACAGAAACCACTCTAGAGGCTTATTGCTGGGCATTACGTGGCTTACAGTGTGGTGGGTGGGTGGGGGGGGGCGTTGGTTTTGCATGGGTGATAGTACAATCCTTTCCATGTGCTTTGGGAAGTACTTGGGGCATTTTTGGTGGTCACAATGACTGGCAAAGCTACTGGCAACTGGTGGGCAGGTGTCAGCTAAGCTAAATGTCCTACAATGAATCGAACAAGACCATGCAAGAAAGATTTGCCCTTCTGTTAGATAGGACAAGGGTCTGAAGGGTCTGGGCCAGCAATTTTCAACCTTTTTCATCTCGTGGCACATGTAGACTAATTACTAAAATTCTGTGGCACACACACAAAATATATTTTTTGCCAATCTGTCAAAACATAGGTATACTTTTGCCCTGGCTGGTGTAGCTCAGTGGATTGAGTGCCAGCCTTCGGACTAAAGGGTCGCTGGTTTGATTCCCAGTCAGGGCACCTGCCTGGGTTGGGGGCCAGGTCCCAAGTGGGGGGTGCCGCAGAGGCAACCACACATTGACATTTCTCTCCCAATTTCTCCCTCCCTTTCCCTCTCTAAAAATGAATAAATAAAATCCTTTAAAAAAATAGGAATACTTTTAATTCATTCACACTGGATGGCTATTGTTGTTGTCATTTTTTAAAATTTGATAACCTAAGGGAAAAGAGGTCAGTGCCCTTGACTGAATAGTTGGGTATTGCAGGCTTTAAAAAATCTTGTGGCACATCAGTGTGCCTCTTGTGACACATATCTGTTGAAAACCGTTGGTCTGGGCCATTCTTACTAAATACCGTTCTTGCTTAATGTAGCACATGTAACATGCAGCACAGCATTTCTCAGACCGGCTGCAGACAAGATGAGCAACACAGGAACTCACCCTGTGAGTGCAGCCGCTGCAAAGAAGATACCTGTGTGTAATTGACCACAGACTGTGCATAAGGGGTGGCTCCGCCTCCCTTCAGAGAGGCAGAGCTTTGTATATGACTCTGGTCTCCCTTACTTCCTGCAAGTGAATAAAGCTGCCTGGTGACAGCCATGCAGCCCGAGCAGGAAAACTCGAATTTTGTAACAAATTTGGTGACTAAGATGCGACTCTCTGTCTTTATTTCCCACTTTTCAATACAGTTGACATACAATATTATCTTAGTTTCAGGTGGATGCCCCAGTGTTTAGACATTGTATAACTGACTAAGTGATCCTCCTGATAAATCTCATACCCATCTGACACCATACAGAGTTATTAGAATGTCACTGACAATATTTCCTATGTTGTACTTTACATTCCCATGACCATTCTGTAACTACCAGAATTTGGACTTCTAAATCCGTCACTTTCTCACCGATGCCCCCAAGCCCCCTCCCATCTGGCAACTGTCAAAATATTCTCTGTATCTATCAGTCTGTTTCTGTTCTGCTTGTTCATTTACTTTGATTTTTAGATTCAATCGTTGATAGATATGTATTTATTGTCATTTTATTGTTCATATTTTTAATTTTTTTCCTTTTTCTTAAAAAGACCCTTTAACATTTCATGTAATACTTGTTTGGTGATAATGAACTCCTTTACTTTTTCCTTATCTGGGAAGCACTTTATTTGTCCTTTGATTCTAAATGATACCTTTGCTGGCTAGAGTAATCTTGGTCGTAGGTCCTTGCTTTTTATCACTTTGGATATTTCTTGCCACTTCCTTCTAGCCTGCAAAGTATCTTTTGAGGAATCAGTTGACAGTCTTATGGGAGCTACTTTATAGATAACTAACTGCTTTTCTCTTGTTTTATTTAAGATTCTCTCTTTGTTTTTAACCTTTTGTATTTTAATTATACTGTGTCTTGGCAGGGGCCTCTTTGGGTTTATCTTGTTTGGGACTCTCTGCACTTCCTGGACTTAAGTGTCTATTTCCTTCAGCAGATTAGAAACGTTTTCTGTCATTGTTTTTTTCAAATAGGTTTTCAATTTCTTGTTCTCTCTCTTCTTCTGGCACCCCCGTGGTGTGAATATTGGTACACTTGAAATTGTCCCAGAGGCTCCTTACACTATTTTATTTTTGGATTCTTTTTTCTATTTGTTGTTCTGATTGGGTGTTCTTTGCTTCCTTGTGTCCCAAATCACTGATTTGATTCTCAGCATCATCTACTCTACTGTTGATTCCCTGTAAATTATTCTTCATTTCAGTTATTGTGTTCATTACTTCTTTTCTTGTTATTTTTTAAATTTTTGAAAATTGATTTGAGAGAGAGGGAGAAACATCGACTTGTTGTTCTACATACCTATGCTTTTATTGGTTGATTTTTGTATGTGCCCTGACCAGGAATTGAACCCACACATCAGGTCCCGATGTTGGCACATCAGGACGATGCTATAACCACCTGAACAACCTGGCCAGGGCCAGTGTATCCTTCATTTCTGACTGGTTATTTTTTATGGTTTCTATGTCCTTTTTCATGCTGTTGAAGTTCTCACTAAGTTCCTGAGCATCCTTTTTTACAAAAGATTTTAGTTATTTATTTTTAGAGAGAGGAGAAGGGAGAGAGAGAAACATTGATCTGTGAGAGATACACCAATCAGTTGACTCTTGCATGCCCCCAAATGGGGACCCAACCCTCAACCCAGGCATGGCATATGCCCTGACTGCAAATTGAACGAGCGACCCTTTGGTTCGCAGGCCAGCACTCAGTGCACTGAGCCACACCAGCCAGGGCACTTGAGCATCCTTATAACCATTGTTTTGAACTGTGTATCTGGTAGTTTGCTTGCCTCCATTTCATTTAGTTCTTTTCCTGGAGATTTCTCCTGTTCTTTCATTTCAGACCTGTTTCTTTGTCTCCACATTTTGGCTGCTTCCCTATGTTTGTTTCTACATGTTAGGTAGAGCTGCTACATCTCCCAGACTTGGAAGAGTGGTATTATACAGTAGGTGCCCTGTAGGGCCCAGTGGTGCAGCCTCCCCAGTTACCCAAGCTGGGCACTCCAGGTGCACCCCTGTGTGGACTATGTGCACAGCTATCGTAGTTGAGCCTTAATTGCTGTTGGCATTACTGGGAGGGATTGATCCCCCGGGTCAATCGTCTGTGAGGACCAGCTACAACTACAGCAGAGTAGCTGCTGTGCAGGAGTCGACCCTACAGAGTAGGACTTGCTTCAGTGGAGCTTTGGTGCTCACTGAGTCCCCCCCACCTTGAGTGTGCTGCTTGTGGAGGTGGTAGGGTTGTAATCTGGTGTGGTCTGAAGCTGTCCATGGGGTGCACTGGCCCTGGGGTCTCCTGAGAGTTGCAAAGTCACCCACCACTTATGCCCTGCCTGGTGCCACGCAGCACGAGATACCGAGTAATTTGCAGATGTCTGCTACTTGTGTTGGGCTTGGAGGTGGCCAGAATAGGCCCAGCTGTGAACCAAGGCAGGCTGCCACTAGTGCCAGGCCTGCGGCCACTTACCAAGTGGTAGGCGGTAGGTACTCAGAGGCCAAATACTGCTTGAGAGATTTTAAGAAAGTCTAAAGCATGAGACAAGAGAGGCCAGTTGTATGGAAAAGCCACCGGAAACAGCTTGGATGGGCTTGTGAGTTGGCTGGGACGGGGTCTCAGGGAATCACCAGGATGAGGCAAAGAGTGTGAGCCAGGTTAATGGAATCTCAGATACGGCAGCCCCTGTTGGCTCTGTGTGTGTGTGGGCGGGAGGAAGTCTTAGAAAAGCCACAATGGCCTCTGCCAGCTCTTTTGTCTGGCAGAAAGCTGCCCCCCTCCTCCCACCGATGCTAGACAATTCAGTTTTTCCGGTGTGTCCCTGGTGCCTTTTAAGCTGCTGCCCCAGTGCTGGAGCTCAGAGGCAGTGAGTCTGAGTAAGTCCGTGCCCAGGCCCTTTAAGAGGAACACCTGGGTCTCACTCAGCCACAATCACCGCTGGTTTTTACAGTCAGAAGTTTCAGGGACTTGCTTTCTTGGCACTAGAACTCTGGGCCGTAGGATTTCTCACATTGGTGTTTCTCTCTCAAATCAATAAATATATCCTCAGGTGAGGATTAAAAACATTTTAAAAATTATTTGAAATGGAAGAAGTCAATGCAGAAGGCTACATATTTTATCATTCCATTTACATGAAATGCCAGGGAAAAAATTGATAAAGAAAAAAAGCAGATCAGGGTGTACCTGGCTAGGGGCGCAAGTGGGGGTCGACTGAAAATGGGCACAGGGAACTTGTGAGTGTAATGGAAATGACTTAAAGTGGGTTATGGGGATGGTTGCACAACTATACATTAAATAAAGGTCATAAAATTTCACACATATCATGATGAATTTTATGGCATGTAAATTATATCTCAATGTAATTGTTTAAAATTTTCGCCTATTTAAAAGTGAAACAAAAGGAGAATGCTAAGACTGAGTCTTAGGTAAGTCTATAGTGCCTAGGGAGTCACACACCATAGAGACACATAAGTGATGAGTATAAGAGTCAGGACAATGGTCATTTCTAGGGGAGAACAATGGTTGACTCTGGAACAGAGAACACGTGGAAACTTTTATGGAACGGCTAGTAAAATTCTATTTCTTTACTTGAGTGATATTTACAAAGACTTTCACCTTAGAATAGCTCATGAAACTATATGTTTGCTTTATGCAGTTTTTAAAAAAAGATTTTATTTATTTATTATCAGAGAGAGGGGAAGGGAGGGAGAAATAGATGGAGAGAAACATCAGTGTGACAGAGAAACATCAACTGGCTGCCTCTTGCACGCCCCCACCTGGGACCTGGCCAGCAACCTGGGCATGTACCCTGGCTGGGAATTGAACTAGTGACCTTTTGGTTCACAGGCTGGCGCTAAATCCACTGAGTTACAGCCAGGGCTGTTTTATGGAGTTTTTTAAATGTATATTTCATTTCATAACAAATTGAAAAAAACTTTAAAGAGGCTGCTAAACACAAAATTGTTATGCAAAAAGCCATCAGATTTCTATATACCAGCAAAAGTTATAAAATGAAAAGTCTAAAAAGATGCTATTTACAAAGATAAAGAGCCTAATAAATCTAACAAAACTGTGCAAGATCTCTGGACAGAAAACAATAAAACTTTATTTGTAGCCATTAACAAGACCTACATAAAAGAAGGGAGACAGTATTCATTCCTGCTTTAACTTTTTAGTTATTAAGAACTAATTTGATTTCCAAAAGTATGGCATTTTATGAGGCTCTTGTTATTATTGATTTATAGCAATTGTGTTGGTTAGAGAATTTGACTTTCTATACTGCTAATCATTTGCCCATGTGCATGGATTGGAAGAGTAAACACTGAGAATATATTTGTTCTCCTCAAACTGGTCTGAAGATTAAAATGAAGTCCCAGTCAAATTCTAAATTATTTTCGGTTGATTCTGACAAACTGATTCCTAGGAGAGCTTAACTACCAGGTATCAAGACTGAGAGCTATAGTGATCGAAACAGTGCAATGTTGGTGCAGAGGGAGATCCGTGGATTAATGGAACGGCATTAAGAGCCCAGAAACAGACTCGCACACGTGTGGACACTCAGTGTGATGTGACGGAGGAGTGGACAGACTTCACAGCGATCGACACTGAAATGGCTGGAAGCCCATAGGAAAAGATACTGAACTCCCCACCTCACTACTCACAAAAACCAAATCCAGGAGTATTATAAACCTAACAATTCAAGGCAAAACTCTGAATCTTTGGGAAGGTAGTAAGAGAGAATCTCTTTATGACCTCTAAATCAAAAGCATTACCTATAAAGAACAAGGTGAGTTTTTCTTTATTAAAATTAAGAACTTTGGTTCATCAAAAATGATAATAAAGAGAGTAAAAAGACAAACCTTACACGTGAGAGATGTTTGCAAGACATGCCCTTCAAAGGACAAGTATCCATAATATATAATGAACTATTAATCAAATCGAAAACACAGACAATCCGATAGAAAACTGGACAAAAGATTTTAATACGCATTTCATGACATGAGAGAATACAAATAAACTATAAATTTTGAAAAGATGCTTAACCACACGAGTAAGAAGGAAACTGAAAATTGAAATCAAAGTGAGAGATCATCACTCCGCAAACAGCCCACAGGTGAGATGGCCCTACTACCAAAGTGCTAGCGAGAGTGAGAAACAGTTGGAACTTCGATGTGCTGCTGATGGGAGTGTGAGCTAGTCTGGCACTTCACAGTGAAGTTGAAAATGTCTTTACCTATGACCCAGCAATCGCACTCATGTGTACATACCACAAGAAACTCTTACAGAGACGTGTACAATAATAATATTCACAGAAGCAGAGTTTAAAAGAGCCAGCCCTGGCTGGTGTGGCTCAGTGAATTGACTGTGAATCAAAGGGTCACCGATTCGAATCCCAGTCAGGGCACATGCCTGAGTTGCAGGCCAGGCCCCAATAGGGGGTGTGCAAGAGGCAAGTACACGTTGATGTTTCTCTCCCTCTCTTTCTCCCTCCCTTCCCGTCTCTAGACTCTAAAATGTTAAAAAAAAATACAATAAAAGAGCCCCAAACTTGCAACAACCCAATTCCCACCAGCAATAGAATGTGTGCAGGGGATGTGATCAAGAACAATGTACATGCTGACTTCCAGTCAAGATGGCGATGTAGCCAGACGTGGCTCACCTCTTTGCACAACCACTTCAAAACTATAACTAAAATATAGAGCAACCATCACTCAGGAACATAAGAAATCAAGTTGAATGGAAGCCTGACAACTACGGAACTGAAGAAACCACCTCCATCCAGACTGGTAGGAGGGGTGCAGATGTGGAACGGGCTGGCCTCACACCTGCACAGACACAAATTTGGGAGGAATATCTTGGGAGCAAGGAGTCCCAGATCCACACCTGGACCCCAGCCCAGGATTCCAGTGCCAGGAAGATAAGTCCCCACACCTTCTGGCTGGGAAAACCGGTGGGGATTGAGTTGGTGGAGGAAGTTACAGGAGCCCTAAGCAGTTCCTCTTGGGGAACCCACACATGCACTCACCTACTCAGACTCACTCTCTCTGAGCTCCAGAGCCAGGGTGGCAGCTTGAAGGTCACCAGAGGTATACAGGAAGAGACTGAAGTGTCTGGCATTGGGGTGAGCAGAGACCATTGTCCCTTTGCTGAGACCTTCCCTCACAAAGCCGGTAGGCTGGTGCCATATCTGAGACTCCATCAACCTGGCTCATACTGTGTGACCTGCCTTGGAGATCCACAGAGGCTCTGCCCATCCAATTTATGGGCCCACCAATCTGCTTTTCCATAAGAATGGCTGGTCTTGCTCTGGCTGGTGGAGCTCAGTGGATTGAGTGCCAGCCTGCAAACCAAAAGGTTGCTGGTTGTATTCAATTTCCAGGCAGGGCACATGCCAGGATTGCAGGCCACATCCCCAGTTGCGGGTGTGCAGGAGGCAACTGATTGATGATTCTCTTACACGTCCATGTTTCCCTCCCTCTCTTTCTTCCCCTCTCTCTAAAAGTAAATAAAATCTTAAAAAAAAAAAAAAAGACCCCTTTCCTTTTCTCACCAAACATCTGCCTCCAGAATTTGCCTATATGGGTGGTAGCTGGCAGCCAAACCCCACTTTCATTTAGTAACAGATTTGGCATCTAACATGAGGCCCTGTGGACCTTGGTAAGTCCCAGAGGGCTTGGGCTCAGGTCCCAGCTGCCTGTGGCAGGCTGACCTCAAGAGTGGGGCTGTGGGGATTTCCCACTCTCGGGAAATTCCTCTGCACTCCAGCTCAAGTCAACCACCCCCTGAAATGCCTGGCTGGTGGAAGGAAAAAGATCTGAGAAGGAGACAGGCTCTAAGAGTGAGTGAGGATCATCTGAGTTTTAGGGGGCCACTGTTTGGGGGCTACTATTTGTGGTACTGATTGGCAGAAGCTAAGACCCCAAAACTTGCTTGTGAGCACACATTTAGAGTAATGAAGTCATGTATCCAAGTTTGTTTTTAAAGCGTATCATTTGCTTCATTTTTAGAGATGTCATATTTTTAAGCATTTTTATATTTTTATTTTTTTAAATATTTTATTTATTTATTTTTAGAGAGTGGGGAAGGGAGGGAGAAAGAGGGGAAGAGAAACATTAATGTGTGGTTGCCTTTTGCACGCCCCCTATTGGGGACCCAGGCATGTACTCTGACTGGGAATTGAACCAGCAACCCTTTGGTTCACAGGCCTGTGCTCGATCCACTGAGCTACACCAGCCAGGGCATCATGTCCATTTTTGCCACTCATCATCCAAACTGGGCAGATGTACAGACTCTCCTTAACGTCTTGCTAATGGTGGATGAAAGGCAGCTAGTTATAAATAAGGCTAATGAAAGGTCTCAACACCTCTACCAATTGAATCCCGATGGGACCCCCAACCCCAATTCTCTTGACAGAGCCCACCTGGGACCCAAATGGTGGGGACCTAGCCTTCCTAGACCATTACAAAAGGTGTATATTGGAAGGGCTTAAGAAAGGGGTGCCTAAGCAAAAGCACCTGGATATGATACAGGACCTTGAACAAAAAACAAATGAAGATCCTTCTGAATTTTTAGAAAGGATCCTTCAGGCTTATTGAAAGCACACTGATGCTGACCCACAGGTACCAGAAAGTGTCTCGATGGTAAACATTATTTTTATTGGGCAAAGTGTCCCAGATATCAGAAGGAAACACCAATGTTTAGATAGGGCATTAGCAATGAATCTCTCCCACTTGGTGGACAGGGCCTTTAAAGTTTACAATGCTCAGGAAGCAAGGAAGTTAAAACAGGCCACAGTGTTCTTAGAAACAAGGTGGGGGAACCAGAAGGAGAGATGGAACTTGAAAGGAAAAGGGAAAGGCCCACGAGGCACCAATCAATGTGCCTATTGCCAGAAGGAGGGCCACTGGAGAAGGTAATGCCCAAAATTCAAAAGGAGAATTAAAGAGAATAAAAACCCTCACTGGGAAATGCTAAAAAAGGAAGAGGAGTCTGGTGATGAATGAGGAGGCTCAGGGGCTCCCTCAGATATCCTTTGACCCATTTCTATTTCCCCACAGGAGCTGGATGCAATTGACAGTGGGGAAGCAAGCTAATTGACTTCCTTGTAGATATGGAAGCTACAAACTCAGTGCTAAATACAAAATTAACCAAGAAAAGTTCGGACAGAGTAATGGTTATGGGAGTGACTGGACAATTTCAGGTGTTCCTTCAACCTCTGGAATGCCAGCTTGGGGATCAAAAGCTTATGCACAGTTTTCTCTACATGCCAGACTGCCCCATTCCATTGCTGGGCTGAGATTTACTTTGTAAATTGCAAGCACAAATTACTTTTTCTCCTGAAAAGCAGTAATTATGTATAGAGGTCCCGAGGGAAAATGCTCTCCAGCTGCAGGTGCTCTTGACTTTCCCGGAAGGTCTCGGAGGCAAACTCGTCCCACTTGAGATCTATGAGCAGGTCAATCAAATCATTTGGGCCAACAGAACCCCAGGTAAAGTGGTTGACATCCAACCCATAAACATGAACCTAAAAGAAGGGACGTGGATCCTGTGGGAGAAAAAAATATCCCCATAAAAAGGAAGATTTGGAGGGGATTCAGCCAATGCTACAGAAATTCTTACAACTGGAACTAATTTGATCATGCCAGTCTCCCTGTAACACTCCCATTTTGCCAGTCAGAAAGTCTCACTCTGCCCTCTACTGGGACTGGGTGCTGGCCTGAGAACCAAAGGGTTGTGGGTTCGATTCCCAGTCTAGGGCACATGCCTGGGTTGTGGGCCAGGTCTCCAGTGGGGGATGTACAAGAGGCAACCACACATTGATGTTTCTTTCCCTCTCTTTCTCCTTTCCTTCCCCTCTCTAAAAATAAATAAATAAAATATTTTAAAGAAGTCTCACTCTGATGAATATTGATTTGTACAGGATCTTAGAGCCATAAATGATGTTGTCCACGACATTCATCCTACAGTGCCCAACCCTTATACGTTGCTGGCCACGATGCCCCGGTATAGCAAATGACTTTCAGTCCTAGACTTGAAGGATGCCTTTTTCTGCATCTCAGTAGATGAACAGGCTCAACTACTACTCACCTTTAAATGACAGGACCCAGGAACTAAAGCCATGCTCCAATACTGTTGGGTTGTGTCGCCACAAGGATTTAAGAACTCCCCGACTGTATTTAGGAAAGTATTAGCAAAAGACTGAAGAGATCTTCAATTGAAATCATGAGCTCTTTTACAATACATAGACAACTTACGGATAGCTAGGAATACCTACAAGGACTGTTTGCTCAACACCATCACAGTCCTGAATCATTTAGCAAAAAGAGGATATAAAGTATTGCCTCATAAGGCCTAGATTTGCAAACAGGAAGTGGCATCCCTGGGGTTCCAACTGAAACAGGGTACTAGGAGCTTGATGGAAGATAGAAAACAAGCCACTACAATAAAAATTGCAAAGAACTAGAGATGTCTTCGTTGGCTCTTAGGGGTTACAGGATTCTGCCAAATTTGGATTCCGAGCTTTGGATTTACAGCAAAGCCACTGTATAATTCCGTGAAAAGACTGGACTCTGAATCTTTAGAATGGAGAAGAGATTGTCTGGTAGCATTTTAAAAAAGATTTTATTTAAGGACATCCAGTCAAGATGGAGGTGTCTAGTCAGGACATGTGTTGCCTCCTTGTGCAACCACAAGAAGAATCACAGCTAACCTCAAAACAAAAAACCTCCAGAACTGCCAGAAAACTGAACTGCACAGAAGTCTGACAACCAGGATTTAAAGAAGCCACATTCATCCAGACAGGTAGGAGGGGCAGAGCCGAGGTGGAGAGGATGGTGTGGCGGTGGTGAGGTGGCAATGGTTGGCAGAACAGGTGGCCCCACATTCACATGTGGTGGATAAAAATTGGAAGGCATACCTTGGGAGGGAGCTATCTCAGCCCCAGTCCATACTGTTTAGCCCAGGGTTCCAGAGCTGGGAAATAAAGCCTTATAACTTCTGGCTGTAAAAACCAGTGGGGGTTGGAGCAGCGGAAGAAATTGTCAGGTTCTCAGGAGAGTCCATATAAAAGGCCTTCATGGTCCTGGAACATACATAAACTCACCCACTCTGGGCACCACCACCAGGGTAACAGCTAGAAGAGTGCCAGTCGTATATGGGAAGTGATTGAAGTGACTGGAAAAGGGGCAGGTGCCAAGCAAGCCTCCAGCATCCTGGCAGCAGCATTATCCTCTCTCTGACCCTTCTCCCACCATACAGAGACACAAAGCGGTGAAGTGGGTTGCCCTACCCTGGTGAATACCTAAGGCTCTGCCCCTTACAACATAACAGGTGCACTGACAGGGAGTCAAAGCAGCTCTACCTAATAATACACAGAAACAAACACAGGGAGGCTTCCAAATCAAGGAGACAAAGAAACATGGCCCAATTGAAAGAACAGAACAAAACCCCAGAAAAAGAACTAAACAAAATGAAGATAGCCAACCTATCAGATGCAGAGTTCAAAACACTGGTGATACAGAGGCTCAGAGAACTCATTGAGTATTGCAAAAGCATAAGGGAAGAAATGAAGCATACGCTAAGTGAAATAAAGAAAAATTCACAGGGAACCAACAGTGAAGGGAAGTAAGCCAGGGTTCAAATCAACGGTTTTGAACAAGGAAGAAATAAACACTCAACCAGAAGAGAATGAATAAATAAGAATTCAAAAACAATGAGGAGAGTATAAGAAGATTCTGGGACATTTCTAAAAGTGCCAACAGCTGAATCATAGGGATATCAGAAGGAGAAGAGGAAGAACAAGAAAGAAAGAATTGGAAAATTTAGTTGAAAAAAGAATGAAAGAAAACTTCCCTAATATGGTAAAGGAAATAGACATACAAGTCCAGGAAGCACAGAGTCCCAAACAAGTTGGACCCAAAGATGCCCACAACAAGACACATCATAATTAAAATGCCAAAGGTTAAAGGTAAAGAGAGAATCTTAAAACACAATAACAGAAAAGCAGGGAGTTATCTACAAAGGATTCCCCATAAGACTGTCAGCTGATTTCTCAAAAGAAACTTTGCAGGTGAGAAGTATTCAAAGTGATGAAAAGCAAAGACCTGCAGCCAAGACTACTCTATCCAGCAAAGCTATTATTTAGAGTGGAAGGGCAGATAAAGTGCTTCCCAGACAAGGTAAAACTAAAGGAGTTCATCATCACCAAGCCCTTATTATATGAAATGTTAAAAGAACTTATTTAAGGAAAAGAAGATCAAACCTACAAATAGTAAAATGCCAAAAACTCACAACTATCAATGTCTGAATCTAAAAGATAAAAATAAAAACAAACTAAGCAAATAACTAGAATAGGAACAGAATCAGATATGGAGATCATTTGGAGGGTTATCAGCTGGGAGGAGGAAGGGAGAGAATGGGGGAAAAGGTACAAGGATTAAGAAGCATACTTGGTAGGTACAAAATAGATGGGGGATGTTAAGAACAGTATAGGAAAGGGAGAGGCCAAAGAACTTATATGCACCACCCATGGACATGAACTAAGCGGGGAATTGCTGGCGGAAAGGGAGGTACTAGGTGGAAGGGGACACAGGGGGAAAAATTAGGAAAACTGTAATAGCATAATCAATAAAATATACTTAAAAATAACCTCAAAAATAAATGAAAGATTTTATTCACTATTTAGAGGGAGGAGGATGGGAGGGAGAAAGACAGAGAAACACTGATGCTCGAGGGAAACATCAATCAGCTACC
Source organism: Macrotus californicus (assembly GCA_007922815.1). NCBI lineage: Eukaryota > Metazoa > Chordata > Mammalia > Chiroptera > Phyllostomidae > Macrotus > Macrotus californicus. The sequence goes on from VMDR010000537.1 coordinate 182,924, forward strand.
TCTCACACGCCCCCAGCTGGGGACCTGGCCCACAACCCAGGCATGTGTCCTGACTGGGAATCGAACCAACAATGACATCAGCCAGAGTGTCAGGTAGCATTTGGCTTTTGAAGGAAAATCTAGTTTTGGCTCCTGCACTAGGATTTCCCAATTTACAGAAGCCTTTCAAATTATACATTCATGAAAGACAAGGGATTGGACTGAGTGTACTAACCCAAGGGACTCTGGGAAATGTCCCTTGACCCATAGCCTGTCTCTCAAAGAAATTGGATCACACAACAAAGAGATGCTCAGAATTCTTCCGTGAAATGGCAGCTACCTATGATGTCATACAGGAAGTGGAGAAGTTCACTTAAGGAAAGCCTACTGTGGTATTTGTACCACACCAGGTCTTAATGCTATTGAAAGGGAAAGGAGGGTATTGGCCCATGGCAGTGTGTATGGGAAGATGCCAGGCCATTCTGTTAGATGACTCAAATGTTACCTTTCAGACCACCACAACCTGGAATCTGGCCACCTTATTCCCAGACATGGAAGGAGGTGGCCCTCCAGCACGACTGCTTGGAAATCATTGGAACTCGAGTTCATTCTAGTAGGCTGGGTCTGCTGGACCAGCCGCTGGCAGCACCAGACTGGGAACTATATACAGACGGGAGCAGCTTCATGGAAATGGCCAACGGTGAGCTGAGTGTGTAGTAGTCACCATAGACAAGGTAATAGAAGCCCATTGCCTTGCATCAGGGGCCTCAGCACCAAAGGCTGAACTGATAGCCATCAGCAGAGCCTTAGTACTGCCCCAGGGAAGCAGGTTAACATCTGCACAGATTCCAAATACGCTTTCATGGTAGTCCACACTCATGGGGCAATATGGAAAGAGAGAGGGCTCTTAAGCTCCGGGAATAAGGACGTCAAACGTGCAATAGAGATTTTACAATTGCTAGAGACAGTGAATCTACTGAACCAGATTGCCATAATACACCGCCCAGGACACTGAAGGGACAGTTCCCAAACGAACCAGGGAAACCAACTGCTTGATAAAGCAGCAAGATAAGCCGCTGGAGGGCTGCCATACCTGCGCGCTTTGATCCCCTGCTTGGACTTGTCAGAATTTAAACTCCATTACACAGAAAGAGATGAGGAACGGGCCTATGAATGGAGATTCTCTAACACTGACCCTAATTCTATATGGAAGATCAATACTCATGATATGATCTTAATCCCTGAGGCTCTAGTGTATCCCATCCTCAAGTAACTACATGAAGGGACACATTATGGAAGGGATACTTTAATAGACCTAATTAGGCCACGTTTGATGTGCCCTCACTTGCAATGGACCATCCAGAGGATTACCCAAGCCTGTCAGATATACGCCCAAAACAATCCTAAGACAGAGCATGCCCCAGTGGGAAATGTAGTACAACATAAAGGGTTATGCCCATTTGAAGACTGACAAGTAGACTTTACAAAGATGCCTAAAACCAAAGGAAACTTCAAATTTTTATTAGTTCTTGTGGACACTTTTTCTGGATGGGTAGAGGCATACCCCAGTATTATAGAGAAGGTGACTAAGGCAGCAAAACTTTTACTCAAACAAATGATCCCCAGGTTTAGGCTTCCTCGCAGCTTTCAAAGCGACAGTGGACCGTCGTTCACTTCAGAGATGTCTCAGAAGATTAGACGGGCACTACAAATTCAATGGAAACTACATGTGTCTTGGAGACCTCAATCTATGGGAAAGACTTGAGAAAATGAATCACACAATAAAGGAAACCCTGGTAAAAAATATGCCAGGAAACACATTTGAAATGGGACCAAGCATTCCCTATTGCTTTGCTCCAAATTAGGGTGGCCCCCAGAAGTAGGCTTAAAGTAAGCCCTTTTGAAATAGTTAATGGGAAACTCTTTAAATCTTTGTTTTAGGAATGCCCCTTTAGCTTTAGAGCATGGACCAAAAATTAAACAGTATGTACAATATTTAGGGCAAACACTAACATTTTAAAAAAGATTTTATTTATTTTTAGAGAGAGGGGAAGGAAAGGAGAAAGAGAGGGAGAGAAACACCAATGTGTGGTTGCCTCTCGCGTGCCCCCCACTGGGGACCCAGCCCACAACCCAGTCATGTGCCCTGACTGGGAATTGAACCAGCAAATCCTTGCTTCACAGGCCTGCACTCAATCCACTGAACCATATCAGCCAAGGCTATTTTGCAGCCATACTCAACCATTTCTGTGAGCATTCTGATTGCCAGTGTTTTGAACTCCGCATCTGATACATCAGCTATCTCTTCATCGCTTAGTTGTATTTTTTCTGGAGCTTTGATCTGTTCTTTCATTTGGGCCTTATTTTTTTGTCTCAGTGCACCTGTTATGTAGTAAGGGGCGGAGCCTTAGATATTTGCCAGGGTGGGGTCACCTACATGGCTACATTGTGGCACTGTATGTGGCGGAGGGGTACAAGAGGGAACAATGCCACTTGCTTGGCTCTCTTCCAGCTTTTCAGTCACTTCCCCTGCTACCCACAAGCAAATTGGGTCCTTCTGGTATTGATTCCTGGGTGGGTGGTTTTGTGTGAGTGAGTTCTAGGACCCTGTGGGTCTCTCCAATGAACTCTCCTGTGAGGCTGAGAGTTTCTCTCGCCGCCTCAACCCCCACAGGTGTTTTCAATCAGAGGTTTGAGGCTTTATTTCCCTGCACTGGAACCCTGGCTTTCGTGGTCTGTCTCACTCCCCAGTTGTTCTTCTGTGTTTATCCACACAAATGTGGGACTGCCTGGTCCGCCAGCAGCCACCTCACCAGGTCCGCCAGCTGCTGCCTCAACTGCCCTGGTCCTCCAGTGACCGCCGTGCCGTGAGTCCTCTCCACCTGAGCTGCCCATCTCTGCCCCTCCTACCGGTCTGGATGAGCGTTTCTTTAACTCCTTGGTTGTCGGACTTCCATACAGTTCTATTTTTTGGCAATTCTGTTTATTTTTTGTTTCTAAATTTGTTGTTGTCCTTCTTTTGGTTATGTGAGGAGGCAAAGTATATCCACCTACACCTCCATCTCCTGTTGGGATCAGAATTTGGCATTTTTAATGAGTGAGTGATGGCATAAAGTTTCTTTGCATAAATCCAATAAGACCAGTTCCCAATTGTGATTTTATTAACCAAATCTTTAACTGGAATATCATGTCTGAAGGAGGTGACATTCATCCAGACCCGTAGGAGCAGCGGAGATGGGCAGCTGGGGTGAAGAGGACTCGTAGCACGGCGGTCGCTGGAGGACCAGGGTGGGTGCCTGTACTCTGGGTGTCACCAGAAAGCCTTGAGGAACTGATATTGACTTTCAAAGCTAAAGATGGCCCACTAGAGAAATGGACTGGTACCTTGTTTGGTTGTGTGGTTCATGACAGTCTTTCTAGGGAGGGAATGAAAATTGCTTCCCTGAAAGATGGCAAGGAAGGAACTTTACGACATGTTGGGGACCTCAAGGACTTGACGAATACAGGTACTGCAAGCAAAGCCTGATGGCAGGTGTGTGGCTGGGCCTCTGTGCCCTGAAGGGCTGGCTAAAGCTCCATCTGAAGGCTCCTTGTATAAGTTCCAGCAAAGCAGATTTAAAGAGCCTACGTGATTAATTTCTGGTCTTGTCGTGTTTGTACAAATAATTAGGCAAAATTTAAAACTGGACTTAATGCAGTCTCTTTGATGACAAGGAGGGTGATCTTAGAGAGAGGGAGTCATATTTCCATGAAAATCGCCATGCCAAGTTGTGGATATTGGACTCTAATACAGTTGCTGTCTTCAAAGTCTTGTTTTCAGCTTGGAAGCTGAACTCGTTTCTGTGTTATGCCATACAGACTTTATGTCAGCACCTGATGACATTACCAGAGATGTTCAATTTACAGGCAAGAAGAATTTGTCAAGTTGTCACTGTTTAATAATCATTCCAGCAAAGGCTTTGTAACTGGACCCCTTTTCAAATGACCGTCTTGAGGACTCAGAGACTGGTTTATTATTTGTCGTGTGAATTCATCTTTATGTTCTTCCTTCTCTTTTCACAGGGTGTATACCTTTTAACCTTCTTGCTAAATTTGTCACCTATAGAATACAACAAAATGCCAATTTGTCCGGAAATGCTGTCCTTTGGACATGGCATATGCTACTTCCCAGGGAGAGCCAGCTGACCTGGACTTTACAAGATCCTTCTCCCGCATGTAAAGGCTTCCCTCCATTCCAGATGCCTTCCCTGTTATTGTTAAGAATCTCTGGCCCTGGCTGGTGTGGCTCAGTGGATTGAGTGCTAGCCTGCAAACTTAAAGGTCGCCGGTTCAATTCCCAGTCAGGGCACATGCCTGGGTTGCAGGCCAGGTCCCAGTTGGGGACATGTGAGAAGCACCCAATCAATGTTTCTCTTGTACATCGATGTTTTTCTCTTGCTTTCTCTCTCCCTCCTCTCTCTAAAAATCAATTAAAAACATATCCTTGAGTGAGGATTTAAAAAAATAGAATTACCATATAACACAGCAATTCTACTTCTGGGTATATACAGCACCGAAAAGGATTGAAATCAAGGTCGCAAAGATGAATTTGTGCACACACATCCATAGCGGCATTATCTACAACAGCATAAATGTGGGAACAACCGAAGTGTCTACTGGATGGTGGATGGATAAACAAAATGTGACATATACAAACAGTGGAACACTATTCAGCCTTCAATGTGAAAGAAATATGCTACAACATGAATGAACTTTGAGGACATTATGCTAAGTGAAATCCAGTCACAAAAAGACAGATACTATAGCAGAGAAGACAATCGTAAAGACAAAAAGTATAACAATTGTTGCCAGGGGCTGGGGGGAGGGGTAACTGGGAGTTACTGTTTAATAGGTGTAGCGTTTCAGTTTTAGAAGGCGAGAGGCATTTGCAGGATGCGTGGTGGTGATGGCTGCACAACACTATGAGTTTGTTTGATGCACAGAACTGTACACTTAAAATGGTTAAGAAGGTAAATGTCATATATGTGTATATAAAAACGGAGAAAGTAAATTGTTCGCCTATATGCCAGCAATGAATAAGTGGAATTTGAAATTAAAAATACAATATCATTTACCTTACTACCCACCAAGATGAAATACTTAGGTATAAACACAACAAAATATGTATAATATTTTTTTGAGAAAAACTATAAAACTGATGAAAAGATCAATGAAAAATTAAACAGAGAGATAGTCTATGTTCACGGATAAGAAGATTTGATATTGCCAAGATGTTGGTTCTTCCCATGCACACTTAAAACCTATTCAAGCATAACCTTATTAGCCAATGTCACACCAGAAAATGTAATAAAAAGAAAAAAGGGGTGCTAGTTCCTCCCAACTTGATCTATACACTCAACCTGACTCCAATCAAATTACCAGCAAGTTGTTTTGTGGGCATTGACAAATGTGCACTAATGTTTATATGGAGAGACAAAAGACACAGAATAGCTGAGGCAATGTGAGAAGAGAAGAACCAAGTCAGAAGGTCGACACTATTTGACTTCAGGACTTCCTACAAAGCTACAGTAATTTTAAAAACTAGTGCTGCTGGTGAGACGGCAGACAAACAGACTGATGGAAAGAATACAAAGCGCAGAAAGAGCGACATAAACATAGTCAACTGATCTTTGACCAAGGAGAAAAGGCAGTATGATGACGAAGATACAGTCTTTGCAACAAATGGTGCTGGAACAACTGGACATCCACGTGCAAAAGCAATTGTAGACGCAGTCGTTAGACCCTTCATCAATGTTAGACTTAAAAAGGATCGCAGACTTAAGTGTAAAATGCAAAACTATAAAACTCCTGAAAATAACATAGGAAAATATCTAGATAACTTTGGGTATGACAATAACTTTTTATGTATTATTATTTTTTTTTTACCCTCACCAGAGAACTTTTTTTTTATTGCCTTAAGAGAGCGGAAGGGAGAGAAGAAAGGAGAGAGAAAAATATTGATTCGAGAAAGAAGCATCAGTCAGTTGCTTCCCATACATGCCTGGTCCCAGTATCACATATGCCCAGACCAGGAATCATAGGCGCCAGGACCAGGGTCCGAAACTGCAACCTAGGCATGTGCCCTGACCAGGAATTGAACCTGCAACAATTGGTTTAGGGGACAACGCTGTAGGGTGACAATAACTTTTTAGATACAACACCAAGGACACCATAAAAGAAATAATTAATACATTGGATTTCATTAAAATTAGAACCTCTGTTACGTGCATCACACTGTCAAGAGAATGAGAAGATGAGCCACAGACTGGGAGAAAAATTTGCAAAAGACATCTGATAAAAGAATGTTATCCAAAATATACAAAGAACTCAAACTCCACAATAAGAAGATAAACAACTCAATTAAAAATTTATAAAAAGACCTGAACACACACCTCACCAAAGAAGATATACAGATGGCAAATAAGCAAATGAAAAGATGCTTCACATCATACGTCATCAGGGAATTTCAAATTGAAACAATGAGACACCACTACACACCTATTAGACTGGCCAAAACCCGGAGCTCCGACACCACCAAATGCTGGTGTGGAGCAACAGGAATTCTTATTCATTGCTGGTGGGGATGCAAAACAGTGCAAACACTTTGGAAGACAGTTTGACAGATTCTTACAAAACTAAACATACTCTTACCATACAATCCAGCAATTGTACTTTTTGGTATTTACTCAAGTGAACTGCCAGTTTCTGTACACAGCCCTGGCTGGGTAGCTCAGCTGGTTGGAGCATCATCCTGGTATGCCAAGGTTGCGGGTTTGATCCCTGGTCAGGGCACATGCAGGAATCAACCAGTGAGTGCATAGGTAAGTGGAACAACAAATCAGTGTATCTGTCTCTCTCTAAAAAATCAATCAATAAAAAAACCTGTGCATAGATAAACCTGCACATGAATGTTTATAGGAGCTTAAGTCATAATTACCAAAATCTTTGACATAAACAAGATGTCCTTCTGTAGGCAAATGGATAAGTAAACTGCAGTGCATCCAGCAATGGAATATTATTGAGCCATAAAAAAAAATGAGCCACCAAGCCATGAAAAGACATGAGGAGCTTTGAGTGCATGTTACTAAGTGAAAGGAGCCAATCTGAAAAGGCCATATACTGTATGATTCCAACTGTATGATATTGTAGAAACGGCCAAACTATGAAAATGATTAAAAAAATTAATGTTTGCCTGGAGTTGCGGGGAGGAAGGGATGATGAGACAGATTACCAAGAATATTTAGGGCAGCGAATCTGTTCTGTATGATACTATTAATAGTAAACAAATGTCATTATACATTTATGAGCATTTGTAGAATATACACCACCAAGAGTGAACACTAGTGCAAACTGCAGACTTTGGTGGATAGTGATGTGTCGGTGTGGGCTCACTGATTGTAATCAATGAACCTCTCTGGTGTGGGCTGGGTGGAGAAGGTGGTGCATGTGTGAGAACAGGGGTTGTATGGGAACTCTTTGTACTTTATGCTCAATTTTTCTGTGAACCTAACACTGCTGTAAAAAATAAAGTCTATTTGATGGAAAAAGTGCCATGTAGTTTTAGGAACACCGGTCCCAGAGTCACAGCAGTGTATAGAACAGCGGACTTGAAGCTGAAAGACACAGTTGTAATCACACAGAAACCTTATTTTCTTTAATCTGACCTTTTATTTTGATTTTTTTCCCTTTGATTCAAACTGGCCTCACCTAGCACCTCAACTCACTCACCTCTCTCTCCCTTGCTTAAATATTAAGCCCTCAGGACAATAAGGTTCTGGTTGGCCTTTAGTAGTCCTAGAAACAAGGTCTTGGATCTATTGACTATTGAGACAGAGTGTTCTTTTTCTGTTTTTTTTTAAAAATACTTTATTGGAAAATTTTAAAGATTTTGTTTGTTTATTTTTAGAGAGAGCAGGAAGGAGGGAGAAATAGAGGGAGACAAACATCGATCAGGTGCCTCTTGCACCCCGCCCCCTAGCTGGGGACCTGGCCTGCAACCCAGGCATGTGCCCTGACCAGGAGTCTAACAAACTGGTGACCTTTTGGTTTGCAGGCCGGTGCTCAATCCACTGAGCACACCAGCCAGGGTGAGACAAAGCTTTCAATCAAACTAAACGTAATATCTTGGCCTCAGTTGTGTGTTAGCTCTAGACCCAGGAAAGTGGAACAATGCACAGAACAAACCCTTGTAAAATTGTAACTGCAAAAACAGAGGTTTGGCTGCCGGCCGCAACATAGGCCAAACTCGGGAGGCAGGTGCATGGTGCAGAAGGAAAGAGGTTTAATTCAAGTGCCGTGTAACTTGGGAAAATGGTGGCCTCCCAGTTCAAAGACTCTCCTATTCCTGCTCAAGCCCCCGTTCTTATAGGGATAGGGACGGGCGGGCAGTTTCTTTGTATCCAATTACGTTGCTAGCTTTTGGTGTGCTCAGAGCCCCCTCCATTCATCTTTCTAGCTCTTGATGTCCTCAGTATAGAAGCCTCCCTCTTGCAGCCTTCTTGGCCAATGGGGGAAACTCCTTGCACTGTGACCGTCTAGGGTAACAAAATTGGACAGAACTACTCCATGGCTGACGTCAGGGCCAAATGCAGTGATCAATTACCCCCTACCCTAGCACCAACCAATCAGCAGAGACCACCACCCTAATTCTATTAGCCACTGTGATTAATCCTTTTTTCCCATTTCTTGGAAGTCACTGTGGAGCCAGGTCTTGGAGCATGAACTCCTGTCACTCTGGGCTTGGTGCCATTTCCTTAATAAAGCCTACTTTCTTGGCTGCAAATTCCTGTTTGTGTCTCATGGGACTTTGATGCACGCAGGTATACGGACTCCTTCAGTCTGCTGACATAGTTTGATAATCAGTACACTCTTCTTGCAAGCGATACAAGAAACCTAGAAAAATTTAACTTTATTCACCAGCCTCCCAATGTATATGTTATTGTTTTGGTGTGTTTTAATTCCATCTTAATAGTTAAATTTTAGAAGATATTAAATTAGTATTGTTTTTTTACTGTCAATGATCATGTAGGATTTTTACCTATTCTCCACTTCATTCTTTGAAGGTAATCTGTTTCTATGACTGCTTTTAATTTGCATGTTGTAAAATTTACATGCAGTGAAATGCACGGGCCTTAAATGATATAGGTCAATGAGGTTTGACAAATGCATACACCATATAACCCTATTCTGGATGCTTCTAAGATCTGCTATTTAAAAAAATATATTAGTCAGTTTCACTGTGATATGTCTATGTGTAGACTTCTTGTCATCTATTCTGCCTGAAATTTGTTGGGCTTCTTGATTCTGTGGGTTTGTGTTTTTCATTAGTTCTAGAAACTGTTCAAACATTTTCTTAGTTTCAATCTCTCTTATTTTTTCCAGAACTCCAATTAGTTAAATTTCTCACCTTACTCTCCATATGTCTTATTTTCTCTTTCATATTCTTCCTTTGTTACTCAGTATTTAATTCTGCATAATCTCTCTTAATTTATTTTCAAGTTCATTAATGCTATCTTCAGTTAAATCTAAACTGCTCTGAGTTTTTTATTAAAGATTTTATTTATTTATTTTTGGAGAGAGGAGAAGAGGAGGAGAGAAACATCGATGCCGGTGAGAAACACTAATCGGTTGCTTCTCACACGCACCCAGACCAGGAACAGAACCAAAACCCAGGTGTGTGCCCTGCCCAGAACCGAACTAGTGATTTTTTGCTTTGTGGGACAACACCCAACCAACTGAGCCAGACTGGTCAGGGCTCTTTGAGTTTTTAAAAAGAAAATCGAAGTGGAAGTTTTCAAATACAGTAGAAAGGAAAGTGTGATGAATCATGTGCTCATCACCTTGTTTTGTCTATACCCCTACCACTTCTCCCAGACTCCCACAGAATTATTTTAATGCAAATGCCAGATATACCACACCGTGGGGCAGTGCTATGTATCTCAGAGACAAGGGCTATCTTTTAACATAACATATAATAATACTATTATCACATCTAGAAACTTTAACATAACAATACTACAATTACATCTAGCAAAATTAACAATGTCTTTTTTTTCACTCAGCAAATATTTATTAAGCAACTACTGAACTACAGGAACAAGGGGTAGAACAATGCGTTAGATGGATGTAATCCTACCCTCGTGGATCTTAGGGTTTGGCAGAGACCATAAATAGGCAGTAAACCAGGTGGGGTAAGTGCTACAGGTGCTCCACTGACGACCTCTTCTCTGTCCCCTTGTGTAACAGTGACGCAGTTTCCCTTTGGTAATAAAACAATATTTTAATGTCATATAATATCCAGCCAGTGTCCAAATTTCCCTACTGACTCACAAAAGTACTTCATTTTTCAATTACAGTTAACATTCAATATTATTTTATATCAGTTTCAGGCGTACAGCGCAGTGGTTAGACAATCATAAAATTCACAACGCGATCCCCCAATAATTCAAGGGCCCACCCAGCACCGTGCAGAGTTACTGCAGGCCCTCGCCGCCGCCCCACCCGCGTTCTCCGTGGCGCCGGGGCCGGAGGAGGAGCCGTTGGAGGTCCGGCTGAGGCCCGCTCGTGTGGGAGCCGCCGCTGCCGCCGCCACCCCCCCGCCCGCGCGTCTGTCCCGCGTCCTGGCCTCCGTGGGGCAGGCGCTCACCCCGCGCCGGCCAGACTGGCTCCGCTCGCTCTTCTGGAAGGAGGAGATGGAGCTGACACACCTCCTACTGGGGACCTGGCCTGCAACCCAGGCATGTGCCCTGACTGGGAACTGAACCTGTGACCCTTTGGTTCACAGGCCGGCACTCAATCCACTGAGCCGCACCAGCCAAGGCCAATTCATATTTCTTAATCACTTCACCATTTTTCACCCAGTCCCCTAACCCCGCCATCAGTCACCAGTCTGTTTTCTGTATCTGTGACTCAGTTTCTATTTTGTTTACTTTGTTCTTTAGATTCCACACATAAGTGAAATCACGTGGCATTTGTCTTTGTCTGACTTATTTCACTTACCATAATACCATCCAGGTAGGTCCATCCACGTTGTCACAAATGGTAAGGTTTCATTCTTTTTATGGCGAGTAATATTCCATTGTATCAATGTGCCACAACCTTTTTACCCACTTACTATTGGTGAGCATGTGGTTGCTTCCATATCTGGGCTATTGAAATAACACTGCAATGAATACAGGGGTGCACATATCTTTTTAAATTAGGGTTTGGAGTTTTTTTCAGATAAATACCCAGAAGTGAAATTTCTAGGTTCATAAAAGTCTTTTTATAGACAGTTTGATTCAGAATCCAAACAGACCTATACACTGCATTTGGCTGATGTGTTTCTTAGATTTCTTTTAATCTTCAACAGTTCTTATCTCCCCTTTTTTCTTGCAATGTATTTGTTGAAGAAACTGGGGAATTTAATCCTGTTTTGTTCCTGATTGCATCAAAATCACACTTTGATGATGCCACTTAACATATTCTCCTATATCTTGTATTTCCTGTAAACCAGCAGTTATATTTAAAGTCCAGTATTTTTTGGCAAGACTGCTTCATAGATGATGCTCTGCATTTCCTGTTGTGTGTCGTCAAGAACATAATGTCTGGTTGTTCCTCTTTTCATGATGTTAAGTTTTATCAGTGCATGTACGTAGTGTCAGCTTAATTCACCCATAAGCCTCTTAACTAGTGCTTCTGACAGTCATTGCTGACTATTGCCTAGGTCAATTATTCCACTAGGGTTGTAAAACGACCACAGTATATCATTCCTTCTGTACTTACTAACTGGGATTCTTCTATGAAGAGTAATTGCTTCTTAAACTATTTAATTTATCCATTCTGTTTTTAATTTAAAACTTCATATTTTTATTATTAGAACCTCTATTTTAAATATGTTAGGTCATTTGTATAGTTTTCTGATGTATTTTCAAATTTCTCATGTCTTTAAACATAGTCAGCATAATTATTTTGTAATGTATCAGATAATTACAGTATCTAAAGTCTTTGAGGCTCGGTTTCCGCTGTTGTTTCTTCTGGTTCTCATTCATAGTATCTTACCTTCTTTGTGTTTAGCCATTTTTATCATGAGCTACTAACGTTCTTTGGAAAGTGACTTGTAGTTTTTTGGTGCCTGGGATGAAGGGACATTTTTTCCAGAATGGATTTGTGTTTGCTTCTGCCAAGTGCCTAGGGCATTATACTCTCCTCCTTGGAACCGCTTAAATCTAAATTTACAGCTTGAGTTTTGTTTAATCACCCAAATGTGAAATTGGACTGCAAATTTCTTTTAAAGCTTACTTGTGGTCACAAATTCCCCTGTCCCATTCGGTGCCAAGGCACACTTCCTTGCTGTTCCCTGGGGGTGGAGAGCTGGGGGCAGCTTCACTGCAGGGAAGATCTTCTCTGGGACTCACCGCCTTGAGTGGGCCTTCTGTCCCTTTAGAGAAAACAAAAAGCACAACAAAGCTTAATTCTGCAATTTTGTAAATGCCCTCCAAACAAAGGAGGCTGCAATGTTTCAAATCTCTGTAGGTTTCTGACTTCATTTAGATTCAGACCTGTTAATTCTTTACTATCTTGTTAGCTTTACCATGCTTTTAAGCTTTTCCAGAACAAACTAATACTTTCATTGGAATTTGTCTTCTCCCTTGCTCCTTAGCTTTCTAGATATTTATCATTAATATAGCCCCAAACTCTCTTTTGGCTGTACAAATCTCTTCTCACTCAATTCAAATGCATTAGGTATTCTGTTAATTTTATTTCTTGAAGAAATCACTCCCAAATCCTCTAAACTGCTCTGATCGTGAAGAATTGATCTCTAGTCCTGCCCTATAACTTGGAATCCCCCTTCACCATTGCCTTTGGGATGCCTCTTGTCTTTCTTTTGTGCTGGATCTTCTATTTCTTGGGTTCCATACCGTTCTCTTTATTGACTTGTCTTTACTGATTTGTCTTGGTGTAATAAATCCTTTTCTATCTTTCTGAAAAACAGTGCCTGGAATATCAATATTTTTGAGACCTTATATATCTGACATTGTCTATATTTTGGACTTAAAATTAAACCAGTTTGGCCAAATATAGATTTTGGGCTAGCAATAATTTTCTTCTAAATTTTGAAGGCATTTCTTCATTGCCTTCTACCTTACAGTGTGGATGAATTGATAAGCCTAATGCTGTTCTGATTTTTTGACCCTTGTATGCAATTTGTTCTTTCTGTCTGGAAACTTGGAACTATTTCTGTGTCCAGTGTTCTGATAGTCTATAATGACGTGTGTTGATGTGGCCCTGATTTGTTCTGCCTGATACTATGAACTTTCAACTTAGACACTCAGTTCTTCCTTTCAGGGGAATACTTTTAAATATTTTCTTTGATTATTCTTCCCTCTGATTTTCTGAAGCTCTCATTATTCAGATGTTTGACCTTCTGGACAGGTCCTCTAACTTTTATTAATTTTCTTCTAAAGTAGAGCAAATTTGATCTTCAACTTTATCCTACAATCTTTCTACTGAATTTTTATTTCTGATATCATGGTTTTGAGTTCCAAGAGCTCTTTTTGCTTCTCTGAATAATAGTTACCTTTTAAATAGCTTCCTGTTGTTCGTTTATGGATACACTATATTATCTCTCTGAGGATACTAATGATGGATTTTTGTTTCATTTTTTAAGTTTTTTTCTCCCTTACAATTTTTGTTTCTTCTAACTTTCTCTCTTACTTCCTGCTTGTTTTGCTTCTTTGTATACTAAAGCCTTTCCTCAAATATCGAATGATCCTTGGCTGTCTGCTACTATTCAAGAGTGAGGACATTAAAAAGCTTATTGGGAAGACTGTGTGATGGCCGGGCATGTAGGCCAGGGTTTATGTAATTGTAGGATTCCTTCATCTGTTTCTTTAAGAGAAACCTGATGACAGTATCTTTGGGATATCTTGTTTGGGCTATCAGATTCCCCAGAAAAGTCTTCCAAAGGCATAATCATGCTCTTGTTTATTTTTGTTTGGGAATCAATTTCTCAGATTTGCTAGACCAGTTACCATTATTTCATGTGTTTGTAGGCCTTTAAAATGTTGCCGCTGTCGTCGCCTTTCCCACTCTTTGTTTTTATATGGCCTGGAGGATAATTTGTGCATTCGTCCCCCTCCCTCTAGTCTTTAGTGGAAGTCCTGTTGTTTATTTATAATTTTATCGCAGGAGGACAACATATTATACACAGAATCGTGTAGAAAGGTTTTGACACAATTACCAGATGACTCTAAAATTGTATGTATATATGAAAAGAGAAATGCCTTTATGTAATAGCTTGTTTAGCAACAAGTAGTATTTTTCAGAGGTATTGCGTGCACCCACCCATTGGCGTCAACCCCCTGCATGGTGGGGGGCCAGATACAATGCAAGAAACGACGAAAAAGTAATAAGAAGAGATGTCGGTGACAGCTGTTCTGTTCGAGGACAGAATAAAACTGCTTAAATAGGCCCAGGGCACAGACCGCGCCCCTCTGGAACTGGGAGGGGGTGGGAGGTATTCCGATCTCGTCGGTGATTGGTTGACTTTTAGGACTAATCACACTTAGCGAGTGGTTTTGCTAATCGTCATGGTCCACCTCCCCTTGGGCTTTGGAGCCACGTTTACAAATGAGACCAGGGTACGTGAGAGGGACAGAACATCTAACCAATGACACTCTGAGTGCTAACAGACGTGGTGAGGCCGCCGCCAGGCTTAGGGCGGAAGGACTTCTGGATAAGGAGCGGAGCGAAAGATGGCGGCAGAGCCGCTGCGGGCCAGGCTGTTGGGGCTGCTGGTGCTGGGGCTCCTGTTACCCGCAGCTCTGACTGGCGCTGTCGGGAGCCTGAACCTGGAGGAGCTGAGTGAGATGCGTTATGGGATCGAGATCCTTCCGTTGCCCGTCATGGGAGGGCAGGTGAGAAGGCGTAGAGCGGACGAGGGTCCTGGGCAAGGGGAAGGAGAAAAGTAGCAGAAGGGCGGCTGTGGAGTCTGCGGCGGGAGCCTAAGAAGAATCGGAAAGAATCGTAGGGGTTTTATGATGTCCCCTGAGGGTCGCAGACTGAGACCCATTCCCTTGGGGCCAGGGAATAGGAGGGTGGGGCTTCCCGCTGTCAGCTTCGGTTCTAGTTCCTGATCGAAACACCCTCAGACTTCGCCCCCGTAAAGAAGTGACAGTGCCTTCTCCCCCCACGCGCCAAACGCAGTTGCAGGACGTGTGGCTCATTCTGTGTTGACTGGGCTTTGCCCCAGGATCCCAAGAGGACTCTCATTGTTCTTCCTGACCCAGCCTCTCTTTGCCTCCCTGTTCCCCTGACTCTCCCTCCCTTCTTTCCCAGAACGAAGCTCCCGACGTGGTGATTGTCTCCTCTAAGTACAAGCAGCGCTATGAATGTCGCCTGCCAGCTGGGGCCATTCACTTTCAGCGTGAACGGGAGGAGGAGACACCTGCTTACCAGGGGCCTGGGATCCCTGAGCTGCTGAGCCCGATGAAAAATGCTCCTTGCCTCCTGAAGGTGAAGGGAACTGGGATGCGTGAAATGAGGGCTTGGGAACCAGCTGTCCGTCTGAGAACCAGGCTGTCAGTGAGTAGGGTGGGATGGGGAGGACCGGTCGGAGTTAAGAAGACCATTGGAGGAGTGGACACGTTGTACAGACAGGAAAGACGCAAAGAATGTTGCAACCACGGATGACACTCTGCCAAATGTAGAGGAGGGTTGGAATAGATTTCAGAGTTAGGGTTGAGCCAAGATTGAGATGACTAAAGAGGGTCACTGTGGGGCAAGAAGGGGGACTCCCCTAGAGAAGCCTTTCTAGTAAAGTTACCTGCCGTCCCTATCACTCTGCCCCAGTATCCTATTTTGTTTTCATCGTGGCATTTTTCATTATCTGAAGTCATCTTATTAACTGAGTAGTCGGTTTATTTATTTCTGGTCTGAGTCCCAGCACTAGACTGTAAGTCCATGAAGTCAGAGAGTTTCTCTTGTTCATAGCTGTGTCCCCAGTGACTAGAATAGCACAAGAAATGAGGTGGGAGCTCAGTTTATATTTTATGTCTCCCTGGCCTGAGTGCTTCAAGAATACCACGATTTCTTACCTTTATGGGGAACAAAGAAGAATTAAAAAATCTTTTAAAAAGGAGGCCTAGCCCTGGCTGGTGTAGCTCAGTGGATTGAGCACCAGTCTGTGAACCAAAGGGTCGCCAGTTCGATTCCCAGTCAGGGCACGTGTCTGGGTTGTGAGCCAGGCCCCCACTCGGGGTGCATGAGAGGCAACCACACACTGATGTTTCTCTCCTTCTCTTTCTCCCTCCCTTCCCCTCTCTAAAAATAAATAAAATCTTTAAAAAAAAAATGAAAAGGAGGCCTAGAAAACCCACTGATGGAAAACAGACTTTAGAGGTATCTCTCTGAGTCACAGAGTAAAACAGCTCTCTCTCCTCTCTGAGAATCCGGTGGATTGAATGTGGAGGCAGAGGGAGATAAGAACTAGAGGAGAGGTTATGTGTCCTGGAGCCAGGAGAGATTCTAGTTCTGAGAAGAAAACGTCTGCACTCCATCCTCATGATTTTCTTTTCATTGTCAGACCAAGGACTGGTGGACATATGAATTCTGTTACGGACGCCACATCCAGCAGTACCACATGGAAGGTGACTCATGCCTACATTTTTCCTAAGCCCTCAGCAACCTGTCATAGAAGGTGACCTGCCTCCTCTGATCCCTTCCCTCCTAGTCCTCTTACAAGGGAATAACTGTGATTCACTGTGGTTTCTCTTGCAGATTCAGAGATCAAAGGTGAAGTCCTCTATCTCGGCTACTACCAATCGGCCTTCGACTGGGAAGATGAAACCGCCAAGGTGGCAGGAGCATGGGGCGGGGAGAGAAAGGGTTGCTGACTGCAGACTCAGAGTCCTCACAAGAAGGGGAGGGTCAGGATTAGCTACATGTTTCTTGGGGCCTGGTGGCCGTTCTTCCTCCTTGCGCTCTTTCTCATGCCCCATCTCTCCTGCCTGATGTCCCCCCTCAGGCCTCCAAGCAGCATCGCCTGAAACGCTACCATAGCCAGACCTATGGCAACGGGTCCAAGTGCGACCTCAATGGGAGGCCCCGAGAGGCTGAAGTTCGGGTGAGTCTTGAAAGAGGGAAGTTGATACTTCCTCAGTGACAATTCAGATTCTAACGGAGGAAGGCAAGGTTGCATTTTACAGTCAAGAGGGTCTCTCCCAGACCTTAAAGGCTGAGTTTAGGACTCATATTTCTAGCTACCAGCTCTATGTCGTTGCCTGGAGGTTCAGAAACACTTCTAATCAACATTTCCCAAATCCCCTCCAAACCCTGAGTGTCATTATTGACAGTTCTTTTTCCTTCTCTGTCCTCCTTCATGTAACGTTGTGCTGGTGCAGCTATTGGGCCCTGCTCTAGGGATACAGCAGTGGGCAGACATGCAGCCCTTGCCCTCATGGGATGCGTAGTCTAGAGAGGCAGACAGATGTTAGCAAAAGAATCACAGAAATGAGCCTGTGATTACAAATGGAGGCGTGATATGAAGGAAAGGAGTTGAGTTCTCTCAGAGCAAATTCCAAAGCCCATTCATTCTATTCTTGATTTCTCTCACAACTCCCCTCTTCTTTCCTATGATTTGTACCTTCATCTCTCACTTACATTACTGCCAACAGCCTCCAAACAAGTGTTCCAGGTCTAGTGGTGCTTAGTGAGTTCAGGCAGGCAGGCAGACGTATGGTGGGGAAAGTTCCTTAGGTGATCCTAATGTGTATTCATTAACACACCTGTAGAGACCCCTATGATACAAGAATTATCCTTCTGTAATCCGGATTTTCATGTGCAGTTATGTGCTGGGAAATGTTGAACAGCCAGATTACCAGAGTGTAGGGTAAAGGGGTGAAGGGGGGAACCCTGATTTACAATGCTTGCCAGTACCCATTGTATAAATATTCCTACCATGGCTAAGTTCATGCTATCACCACATAATGCCAACTGTCTTAGGACATTCCTGGAAATCTCCCACTTGGCTCTTGTGAACTGCTATGAGCTGGACCGAACACACCACTATAAGCATGTGTCACTCCTCTGCCCAGACTGGAAAACCTTTGATGATTCTTCCTTATTTAAAGGGTAAATTCCAAATATGTCCACCCAGACCAATGTGGTAGCAGTGGAGGTGGTGGAAAGCAGTCGGATTCTTAACGTATTTTGAAGGAAGAACCAATAAGATTTGTTGATAGATTGGATGTGGGATGGAGTCCAGTATGACTCCATGGTTTTTAGCTTCAGCAACTGGAAGAATGGAATTGCCACTCAGTGAAGTGGGAAGGAGCGGGTTTGGAGGAGACACGTAGGTTGGTGTTGTGCACATGAAGGCCGAGATGCCTATTGAACATCCCAGTGGTGATATCCAGTTAGTAGTTGGCTCAGACATTCTGGAGTCCAGGGATGAGGCCTGGCCTGGAGATAAAAGGGCTCATTGTGTTTCTGTCCCACTGGCCTTTTTTCTGCCCTTGAACCAGTGGATCTCATGATTCCCTCCACCTAGAGCTATCTCCCCACAGATATTTGAATACCTGCCTTCATCCTCTCATTCAGATTATATACCCACGCCTGTGATACTTCCACAGGGAGACCTGATGCAGGCACACAGACACACCTGCACACACGTGCTCACCCTTGTGTCCCCATCCTGGTAAACTCCATCAGTGTTTTATACTCTTCAAAGCGCGTATCATTTCCTGAAATCATCTTCTTTGTTTGAGTTTAATCTCTGTCTACTAGCCCCACTAGAATAAGCTCCAGGGAGGCAATGTCCATCTTACATTCTGATGTACCTTCATGCGTGAAACAGTGCCTAGCACCAAGTAGGTGCCCAGAAATTACTCATCGAATGAAAGGAATGAGTGATAAGCCAGTTCAAATGTCACCTATTTTATGTGACCTTTCTTGCCTAACCCTGAAAGTTAGTTGTGTTCCTTCAGCACTTCATATACGCACATCCACATCACATGTCTTAGTCTGTTTGGGCTGCTGTAACAAAACACCACAGGCCAGGTAGCTTATGAACAACAGAAATTTATTTCTCACAGTTCTGGAAGCTGGAAGTCGGAGATCAGAGTGCTAGTGTGGTCAGGTGAGGGTCCTCTTCCAGATCATAGACTTCTTGTATCTTCACACGGTAGGAGGGTTTAGTGGGTTCTGTGGGGGCTCCTGTAAGAACACTAATCCCATTCATGAGGCCTCTGTTCTCATGACCTGGTCACTTCCAAGGCCCTACCTCCTAATATCACATTGGGCATTAGGATTTCAACATAGGAATTTGGGGGTGACACAGACATTCAGACCATAGCAGCTCACAAGCATCCACATATGTAATCCATTGTAGCACTTCATTGTAGTCTCATTATTTCCTTATTCCTTTGTAGCTTCAGCATGCCAAGAACTGAGGGCGAAGACTGCACTCTCCTCATATCTATTGAACACAATGCCTTGTGCAAGCACTGTAATAGGAGCTGGGGATAAAATGATGACTGAGAGACCAAGTCCTGCTCTCGGGAGGTAGACATTAAATAAGCAGCCACAACAAGCAGGACAAATACTCTGGCAGGTTAAGTGCACATCACAGGGGAGCACAAAATGAAGGAACTGACTGAGTCTAGGTGAAGGAGTGGCCTCTGGAAGAAAGTGACCTTTGGATTGATGATTGAAGGATGAGGAGGCGGGAGGGTGGCCTATCCCAGCACTTGAGAGCTATTCGTGGCACCTGGAGAGACCTGTGGGATTGGGGCTCGGGAGGCTGTGTGAGGGGGGCTGGGCAGTTGTTCAGTGGGGACGAGTCACAGGTCATGAAACCCTAGCTATGTTGAGGAGTTTGGACAATCTGAGAAACAGGGTTAGCCAATGAAGTATGTTAAGCCGAAAAATGCCACACTCAGTTTTGTTCTGAAGGCCCACTCTGGCTGGAGTATAGAAAATGATTGGGAAGCCGGTTAGGAGGCAGTTGCCACAGTGCAGGTGAGAACGCAAGGTGGCTGGGGATGAGGAGCAATTGGATAGATGGTGATTCCCACTAGTGAGATAGGTATGGTGGGAAGATGAGTAGTTGGTGAAGGAAAATTATTTTGGTTTTGAGCAGGATGATTTGAGTGCCTGCAGGCATCCAAGTAGAGAGACCTGAGGAGGCTATTGGATCTGTGGGTCTGGAACTCAGGAGAGTGATGTGAATTGAACCTGGGGGGCTGGTTCACCTTTTCACCCATCCCTCCAAACCCCTTCCCATCTGACCACCATCAGGTTTGTTCCTCTGTATCTCTGAATCTGTTTCTATTTTGTTTGTTTTAGATTCCACATATAAGTGGTATTTGCCTTTGACCTAGTTCACTTAGCACAATACCCTCTAGGTCCGTCCATGTTGTCGCAGATGGTAAGGTTTCATTCTTTTTTCTGGTTGAGAAATAGTCCCTTGTATATATGCACCGCATCTTCTTCATGCCCTCATCTGTCCATGGACACTTAGGTTTCTCCTGTGCCTTGGCTACTGTAAATAATGCTGCAATGAACATGGGGTGCATATATCTTCTTGCACCTGGGTGATTTGCTGTTCCGCCAAAAAACTCTGCACGAGATATAATGAATTAGTGTTTTGGATTTATTTGGATATATACCCAGGAATGGAATTGCTGGGTCATCAGATAGTTCTGTTTTTAGTTTTTTGAGGAATCTCCGTGCAGTTTTCCCTAGTGACTGTACCAATTTGCAGTCAAGATAGGGGCATGTTTAAATGCTGCTGGGTGGACTGAGTGGAAAGTAGAGGCTGAGGTATCTGAGAAAGAGAATGTGGACCGGGCAGGTATGCAGAACCCAGGGGAGCAGTTACCCTGAGGAGGGGGGCTCTTGGGTTGTAACCAGAGTGAAGTGGTGGTATATTTGCTGGGAAGACTGGAGGTTTTAGGGAGACAAAGTTGGGGGTCATTCCTGCCTGGTTGCTTCTTCTCTTTAGTTCTCATGTCCTCAAACTCCTTGCTTGTGTTACTGAGTAAATCCCTCACTCCAGGGCAGGCTGGTGAAGTGCCAGCTTCCTGATGCCTCAGTAGGAACAGTGTGCATAGTGTTTGGGAAAAGACCAGTTTTCATGGGGTTTGGGAACAATTGGCTCGTCATCTGGAATTAAATAAATTTGGATCCCTATCTCAGTTCCTACATTATATAAAATTTCAGAGAGAGGATTTTTTCCTTTTTAATTTTTAATTATGAAATATTTCAAACATAGAGAAAATGTCATAGAGACCCATAAATCCACTGCCAAGTTAAACAGATGTTAACATTTCCCCATGTTTGCTTCAGATCTCTAGTTTTTTTTAATAAAGGAATAAAACACTGATGATATAGTTAAAGCCCAGCCGCTCATTTCTTCCCTCTCCCTCCTCTGCACAAACAACCACAACCATCTCCCTCCTTGCTTTTCACTTGTGTTACCGATACACATGTCACGGCCAATAGATATTGTTTTGTGTTTTAAAATGACACATCCATGTTAGGAACTTGCTTTTTCACTAACCAGTGTTTTTGCCACTCTGTGCCAGAACACAGAGAGAGCTAATTCAACGACTGTGATGACCGCATTGTTCCCTCGTCCACGCAACCCTTCCTCTGTTGAGAACTAGCTGGGTTTCCGTCTAATGCTCTCACACACAGCCTTGCCGTGTGGGTCTCATTGTGAGTGAGCGAGAGCCTCTCCGTGGAGTACTTAGAGGTAGAATCACGGGGCTATAGGGAGTGCATTTTTATTGGTGCGTCTGGTGCACTGCCCATTTTTTCAATGTCTGTTTTTTTTCCATGTAGGCATTCTTCGTTTGTTTTTAATATTATAATTTTTTTAAGTTATGGTAAAATATGCATAACATAAAAGTTACCATTTTAACAATTTTTATGTGTACACATCAGCGGAATTAGGCGCATTAACAATGTTGCATAATCATCACCACTATTTCCAGAACTTTTCATCATCCCAAACAGAAACTCCATCCTTGTTAATCAGCAACTTCCCATTCCTCTCAGGGTCTGTTTTACTTTCTGTCTCTGTGAATTTGCCTGTTCTAGGTACCTCACATAAGGGGAAATCATACAATGTTAGTCCTTTTGTGTCTGGCTCATTTCACTTAGCATAATGCTTTCAAAGTTTTTCCATGTTGTAGCATATATCAGGATTTTATTCCTTTTTATGGCATAGTTTATGGCATATTCCTTTCATGGAATATTTAATAATATTCCATTGTATGTATACAAGGCCTATCCAGAAAGTATCCAGCCATGTGCTATGAAAAATAGAGACATTTATTGAAGAAGATACAAGAAACATTGTACATAGGACAATGACACCTCAGTCCCCTTCAAAGTAGTCACCTTGGGACCTTACACAGTTCTCCCAATTGCCATCAGCTGCCCTGTCCTATTTTCCTGAATCTCATTAACGGTCTGAAATCTCTTTCCTTTCAAAGTTGATTTTAGTTTTGGGAAAAGCCAGAAGTCGCAGGGTACCATATTTGGGCTGTAAAGGAGCTGAGTCACCTAGGTGATTTGATGTTACACCAAAAAACTCTGCATGAGATGTGATGAATGTGATGCATGAGATGTGATGAATGAGCTGTGATGAATGAGCTGGTGTGTTATCGTGATGAAGCTGCCAATCACCATTCGCCCATAGCTGTGGCCCTCTGAATCATGCAAATAGTTTCTGTGGAGGAATGTTCAAGCTTCACACAAAATTTGACGCAGATTCATTGCTCTACTTGCTTAGTCATTTTGAATGTGACGACCACACAGTACACAGGCTCACTCAGTGGAGCCTACTGCCCCCATTGACTAGTGCAGTGAAGTCGTCATTGTTCACACGAATCCACTCTCCTTGGCAGCCAGGTTACATTCATGTCATGCAAACTGTTCTTGTTGTATTAACAATAGTTGGACTTTTTCTGGACAGACCTCATATACCAAATTTTATTTACCTTTTAATCTACTGATGAATAAATAGATACTCTGGTGTTTCCACCTTTTGGCGATTGTGACTAATGCTGCAATGAACAATCGTGTACAAATATCTGTTTGAGTCCTTGTTTTCTATTCTTTTGGGTATGTACCTAAGAGTGGAGTATACCTCATGGTAATTCTATGTTTAGCTTTTTGAGGACCTGCCTCCCACAGTACCTGCACTGTTTTACATTTCCAGTAGCAATGCACAAGGATTCCAACTTCTGCACACCCCCTCCAACACCTGTTGTTTTTCTTTCATTTTTAAAATAATGACTATCCTAATGGGTATGAAGTGGTATCTTATTGTGGTTTTGATTTGCATATCCCTAGTGACTAATGATGCTGAGCATCTTTTCATGTGCTTATTGGTCATTTGTATATCTCCTGTGGAGAAATGTCTACTCAAATCCTTTGCTCATTTTTGGGTGGGGATATTTGTTTTTCATTGTTATTGAGTTGTAGGAGTTCTTTATACATTCTGGATATTAGCCTCTTACCAGATATATGGTTTGCAAATGTTTTCTCCCACTCTGGGCATGGCTTTTTTATTCTCTCGGTTGTGTTCTGTATGCACGAAGGTTTTCAATTATCATGAAGTCTAATTTATCTGCTTTTTCCTTTTATTGTCTATACTTTTGGTGTCATGCTTAAAATGATTGTAAGATTTTTTTTAGGTTTACTATGTGTGAAACATTAATAAATTATAATTTCATAGACTATCATTTAGTTATCTACATTTTCAAATGTATTAGCCATAAAATATTATAGTTTTTCTTACTTTTTCATAATCTGTTTTTGAAGAGAGATCCTCTTATCAATTCCTAGTTTTGACTGCCTTTTCTCTTTGCTTTTGACCTGTCTTGCTAGTGATTTGTCTGTTGCTCCAAGAGCTGTCTTTTGACTTTGTTCATCCTCTTGATTGTTCATTTACTATTTCATTAATGTCTTCATTATTTTGTGTTTATTATTTCCTTCCTTCTTTATTTCTATTTATTGTTTTCCTTCCAATTTCTTGAGTTTTTTCACATTTAAAAGTTCTATACTTAATTTTTTGAATAGTTACTACATTTTCATAGCTCAAATATAAAAATGCTTTAAAAAAGTATGCAGAGAACAATTTTAACACACCTTTCCTTTCATCAACCTGTTCCCATCCCCATAAGAAAGATAGTCATTGTTAGCTTCTTTTTATACACTCATTTTTTAAAAAGATTTTATTTGTTCATTATTAGGGAGAAAGAGGGGCAGAGAAACATGAATGTGTGGTTGCCTCTCGTGCATCCCCCCACTGGGGACCTGTCCTGCAACCCAGGCCTGTGCCCTGAACAGGAATTGAAAGTGCAGCCCCTTGGTTCACAGGCCAGTGCTCAGTCCACTGACTGAGCCACACCAGCCGGGGCTACGCACTCATATTTTTTAATACATATATTTATCAAGCATATATCTTGGAGCACTTTCCAAATCAATATATTAAAAGCCTCCTCGTTCTTTTTTTCTTTTTGAGAGAGAGAGAGAGAGAGGAAGGGAGACAGAGAAAAACATCATTTTGTTGTTCTTCCTATTTGTGCATTCACTGGTTGCTTCTTGTACGTGCTCTGACCAGGGATTGAACCCACAACCTTGGCATATGGGGACAATGCTCTAACCAACTGAGGTACCCAGTTAGGGCACCTCCTCGTTGTTTTTTATATCTGCTATTATTCTCGTGTAAGCCTGTTCCATCATGTGTCTAAATAGTTCCCTGTTGATGGACATTTAGGTTGTTTTAACTGTTGTACTAACACAGAAGTGCTGTAGTGCATAGCCGTATACCTATAGCATGTACCTGTGGAGACTAAATTCCTGGAAGTAGACTTGTGCCGTTTTTATATGTACCATTAAGTTACACAGCAATGTAGGAGGATGCCAGATTCCCCACAGCTATGCCAACCCAGTGTATTTTTACACTTCTGGATTTTGGGCAATCACCAGATAAATGTCAGATGGAGAATGATTTCCTAGTATGATCTGAACCTGCATTTCTCTTAGGAAGAGATAGATAATCTTATTCTTATCTAAGAGCTGTTTGTCTCTTTTTCCTCTTTTCTTTCAACCTTCTAAATTCTTTGCTCATATTCCTAATGGGTTGTTGATCTTTTTTCTTCTCAGTTTATAAGAGCTCTTTGTATAATAGCCAGATTATCCCTTTGTCTCAATAGGAGTTACAACTATTCTTCTAACTTCTTGAGTGGGACGCTCCCTCCCATTCTCCTTTCAAATCATCCACTTCATTCTGACGACCGCGTTGGCTGCATCCCGCAGGTTTTGATATGTGGCGCTTCTATTTTCATTGTAATTTGTACTTTGCTTCAGAACCTGTTTAGAATTGTGCTTATTATATTTCTAAACAAAGGTATTTCTCTTGGTTTTATATGATTGCTATTGATTTCTAATTTTATGTCATTGTTTCAGTGATTCTTTTGGTGACTGTTGAAACATTTTTTTAAAGATTTTTAATTTATTTTTAGGGGAAGGGACAGAGAAAAGAGGGAGTGAAACATCAGTGTGAGAGAAGCATCCATCCCTTGCCTCTTGCACACCCCAACAGGGAACCTGGCCCGCAATGTGAGCACGTGCCCTGACCAGGAATCGAACCGGGGACCTTTTGGTTTCTTGGCCCAACCCACTGAGCCACACCAGTCAGGGCTTGTTGAAACTTTCTTTGTGGTGAATTTTTAAAAAAGGTCTGGGTGTGCTTGAAAGCATGTGTTTTCTCTAATTATTTGGTTCACGTTTGTTTCAAACCTTTTACTAATTTTTGTCTAGTTGCCCAATCAATTTTGAAAGGGGCGTATTAAAATTTTCACTATAATGGTTTCACTACAATGGTGGGTTTGGCAGTTCTGTTAATTTTTTTTCTTTATATATTTTGAGACAGTTAGGTGCATGTAAATTCAGAATTGTGATATCTTCATAGTAAATTGGTCCCCTTATACCTTAATGATGTGACCATTTTTTCTAATCACATTTACAAAAATTGTGGTGAAATATATTGCAGTACGTAAAACTGTATAAATCATAACTGCATGGTGTAAGGAATAATACAGGAAACACCTATCTAGTCACTTCGGGGTATGGGCGCACATTGGCGGCGCCTCAAAAGCAACTCTGTGCCCTGTACACCACGTCCCCTTGACCCCTTCCCACAGAGAGCTGCTCTCTCCACTTTATGAGGATAATTCCTTCACTTTTCTTCAGTTTCACCATCGGTGTATGATCCCATTTGATTTAGCCTTTTTCTGAAGTTTATACGCATGGCATCATACTGTACGAAAACACCCAGAGCACAGGTGCAGGAGTCTTCTGGGACTTGTTTCTTTTGCTCAGTACTCTGTGTGTGAGACTCGTCCATGTCGATGGCTGTAACTGCAGTGCATTCACGGGGGCTGTGAACACACCCTTTTAAGTGCCCTCTAATACAATGTACAGGGATTACACGAGAGAGAAATCCGTCTGGGAGCAGAATTGCTGGGTAAAGAGGGTATGAAGGTGAGCCCTGTTCCACTTTATTTGGCAATACAGAATATTTTGCAGTTTTTGTTCTCATTTAGTACATTCTTATTGCAGTGTATGAGGTCCCTTCACTCCATATCATGGTCAATATTTGATAGTTTCAAACTTTTAAATGTTTAGTAATTTATTGAGTATGTAATGGTATCTCACTGTGATTTGCATTTCACTGATTCCTAATGATTGATCATCTTTTCTAGTATTTATTAACATGAAACTGATTTAAACTAATGTACTTAATTGATATCCTAATATTAAGCCAAACTTTTACTTGAAATTAAATGATTTATGTTAAGCCAAATTTGCGTTCCTAGATGCACCCAGTTTGGTCATATGTATTATGTATTATTCTTGATCATCTCTTTTAAATGTATCTTCCTGGAGTCAGTTTGCACTTTTTCAAAAGACTCTCATATACAGGCACACCTCGGAGATAACGCAGGTTCAGTTCCCAACACCACAATAAAGTGAGTATCACGATAAAGCGAGTCACACGAAATTTTGGTTTCCCAGTGCTTGTGGAAGTTATGTTTACACTACACTGTAGTCCAGCAATTTTCACCCGTGTGCTGCAAAAGTCACAGCGGCCCTGGCTGGTGTGGCTCAGTGGATTGAGTACCGGCGTGTGAACCCAAAGGCACAGTGGTATGATGCAGGGATTTCTAAAACTTGCAATACCTGACTGTTTAGTCAGGGGCACTGACCTCTTTTCCCTTAGTTTGTCAAATAAAAAAATGACAACAGCCAACACATAACAATAGCCATTCTTTGTGAATGAATCAAAATTATACCAATTTTTTTATCAAGTTGGCAAAAAATATATTTTTTGGTGTGTTGCAGAATTTTAGTAATTAGTTTATGTGCGCCCTGAGCTGAAAAAGGTTGAAAATCGCTGCTGGAGTCTAAGTATGCAGCATAGTTATGTCTAAGAAAACAATACACATACCTTAATTAAAAATACTGTATTGCTAAAATAATCTAACCACCATCTGCGCCTTCAGCTAGTCATACTTTTGCTGGTGGAGGCTCTCACTCTCACTTTGTGAGAAACACAGTGTCTGTGACGTGCGGTAAAGCGAAGGGGCAGCCCCACGAGGTCTGCCTGCCCATCTGCTTTGAGGTGCCGAGCTGCAGTGTTTCCTGCTGGTCCTGGTAATGTGGGTTTGCTAGCTTCAAAGTGAAGCTGAAAAATATTCTCACTTTTTCTATACTCTGAAAGGTGTGTAAATCACAATTTTTATTCCTTGAATATTTGCTAGAATTCATCTGTAACATCATCTCGGTCTAGGTTTTCTTTGTGTTAAGATTTTAAACTACTGATTCATTTCTTTAGTAGTTTTAGGAATATTCAAGATTTTCTATTTCTAACTGGGTTAGTTTAAGTAAGTTATTTTTTTTAGGAATTTGTCTAGTTCATCTGAATTTTCAAATTTACTGTCATGAAGTCATTCACAATATCCTTCTATTATCTTTTAAATTTCTGTAGCATCTGTAATTAGGTCCCTCTTTTTATTCCACATTGGCTGTTTTTGCCTCACTCTTTTGTCATTGGTCAGTCTCACCAGAGGTTAGATTTCCTCCTTTCCTTCCTTCCTTCCTTCCTTCCTTCCTTCCTTCCTTCCTTCCTTCCTTCCTTCCTTCCTTCTTTCCTTTTTTAAAGATTTTATTTATTAATTTTTAGGGAGAGGGAAGAAAGGGAGAAAGAGAGGGAGGGAAACATCCATGTGAGAGAAAAACATGGATTGGTTGCCTCCTGCATGCACCCCAACTGGGGACCAGGAACCAGGCTGCAACCCAGGCATATGCCCTGACCAGGAATTAAATCAGTGACCTTTCACTTTTCGGGACAACACCCACCCGACCGAGCCACACTGGTCAGGGTCCTTCCTTCCTTCCTTCCTTCCTTCCTTCCTTCCTTCCTTCCTTCCTTCCTTCCTTCCTTCCTTCCCTCCTTCCTTCCTTCCTCTTTCTCTCTTTCATGAGGTAAGTCAGTCTCTTTTTTATTTTTTTAAATTTTATTTATTTATTTTTTAGAGAGGGGAAGGGAGGGAGAAAGACAGGGAGAGAAATGTCAATGTACTGTGGTTGCCTCTCGCGTGCTGTCTACTGGGGATCTGGCCGGCAACCCAGGCATGTGCCCTGACTGGGAATCGAACCGGCAACCCCCAACCACTGAGCCACGTGAGCCAGGGTGTAAGTCAGTTTTATTAGTCTTTCAAAGAACCAATTTTTGACTTTGTCAAACTTCTCTATCGTATTTGCTTTCTATTTTACTCATTTCCACTCAGTCTGTATTGTCCTTCCTTCTACTTTTGGGGGGATTTATTTTGCTGTTCTTTTTTCAACTTCTGGAAATAAATGCTTAGCTCATTCATTTCCAGCTTTTCCTCTTGGGGGGGGTGGTTAAATTGTTGTTTAAGTATAGTTGTCTCCATTTTCCTGCCACCATTTTCCCCTGCCCCACCACCCCCCACCTCCCACCCTCAGGTCTTCCCCCTCCGACTGTCCTGGGTCCTTTATACATGCTCCTTGATGACCCTTCTCCTTCTTTCCCCTGTTACCCCCTTCTCCCCCCACTCTGTTTACTGTCAGTTTGTTCTTTATTTCAGTGTCTCTGATTATATCTAATACATCTCTTACAAATTTCTTTCTAAGTACTACTTTAGATATTTCTCATAATTTTTATGGTTATTATAAACTTCTTTACCTAATTTGTAAATGTATAATACCTTCCCATGATTGAAAACCCAAAGAGTATAAAAAGGTGTACAGTGGGATTCCCCTCCCAAATTTATCTTCTATCTGCTTAGTTCCCATTGACCCCTGCCCCCAGGTGATCCTGCTCTTAGTTTATCCTGTGTCATTCTAGCCTTTCTTTGTGCGTTTACAGGCAGTTGTAGCCAAGATCCTTCTTTCCTTTTCCCTTTCTTTCACACACAATATGCAGTATATTAAACATGCATTCTGCACCTTGTTTTGCATATCTTGACAATAATTCTTAGACATCTTTCAGTGGCACTATATATAGAGCTTTATTCTTTGTTTTTACATCTGCATGACATTCTATTTTATGAATTTTTCATCACTTTATCACCATTTCTGTACTGTTTAAAATTTCCTCCCCAATTTTTTGTTATCACAAAAGATTATTATATTATATGTATATACATATGTAAATACATATATCTTAAAAGTATAATTTTGTGGTGCAGGTATTCTTTATATTTAAAGAATATCTTAAAATTGTTTTATTATGGAAAATTAAAAATATACAAAATGAGAGATAACTGTACTATAACCCCCCATGTATATCTAGCTTCAACAAATACGGCCAGTCTCATTTCAGATACACCCTTGCTCACCTCCCTCCACTACCTCCTTCACTCCCACATTATTTGGAAGCAAAGTACAGATATTATATCATTTCATCCATAAATATTTTTATATTTATCCCTAAAAGATTAGAGTTATTTTAAACATGTAACTACA